>MU669743.1:15103-44479 GCA_026770625.1 Nicotiana glauca | reverse complement strand
CCTCAATACAGCGTCACAATGTGAGATACCGGGGTTTCAAACCCTCAGGTCATCATCTACATCTATTACTCACCTCAAACCGGCCGTAGACTAGTTCGCAATGCCCTTTCCTTTTGAATCGACCTCCTCGCGCGTCGAATCTAGTCAAAACTGTAACGAATACATTACTATATGCTAAAGAAACATAACCCAATCGAAATTACTCAAAAAATACTAAAAATCACGAAGTTGGCAAAACCCGAGCCCCGGGCCCACTTCTCGAAAAATTCCAAAATTTATATCACTGGATTCCTCGTCTCGCCACGAGTCTATACATATCAAATTTATAAAAATCGGAGTTTGTTTGCCCCTCCAAACTCATATTTAACTCTCTTGAGTTTTTAAGCTCTAACCTTCATTTTTAACCTTTAAATCCTTGGAATTTAGTGATTAATCAATGTTTTTACAGCAAAATAACATATTCCGAGGCTAATAGTTCTTAACTGATGAAGCTCCTTCGATTTCTCCTCAAAATCGCCTAAGAACAGCCCTAGTCGAAGTCCCAAATATTTTTCTTAACTTCTGAAAATCGCGAACACTGTTCATTAAACACAGGCCCGATTTTAGCCTCTGCGGTCATTTAACCACACTTGCGGTACCGCTTCTGCGACACAATGGACCGCTTATGCGGTCTCACTTAAAATTTTGGGGTACCGCTTCTACGGTGAATTATCTGCTTAAGCGGAACCGCCGAAGCGACCATTAGTCCGCTTATGCGGAATTTCCCTGGGCCACACCTGACCGCTTATGCGGCCATCCCACCGCATCTACGGAACCGCTTCTGCGGTTCCTTTTCTGCAGATGCGGAAACAACAGAAAGCAAAAATTTCAGACCTGCAACATCTTCCAAAATTCCCGTTTAACCACTCGAAATCACATCGAGGCCCCTGGGAGCTCAACCAAAAACACCAACACATCCTATAACCTTATTCAAACTTATTTCAATCCTCAAAACATGTTAAACAACGCTAAAACCAATAAATACATCGGATTCAAGCCTAGTTTTCGTCAAAACTTCCGAAATGCGCATTCAATCAAAAACCCGACCAAACGATATCCGAATGACCTGAAAATTTGCAGACATATCCAAAATCACCTAACGGAGCTACTGCAACTCTCGGAATTCCATTCCGACCCTCGGATCAAAATCTCACCAACCCACCGGAATTCGCCAAAATTCAAACTTAGCCAATTCAAGCCTAATGCTACATCGGACCTCCAAATTCAATTCCGATTGCGCTCCTAAGTCACAAATCATCACCTGAAGCTAGTCGAATTATCGAAAATCCATTCCGAGCCCTATAACTCATAAGTCAACATCAGGTTGACTTTTTCAAACTTTCTTTTAAAGAGACTAATTCTCTCATTTCTAACCGAACTCTATCTGAATTACTTCAAATTCACCAACCACCTATAATGAAACATATAGAAGCATAAAACGGGAAAAACGGGGCGGTAACTCACGTGACGACGGGCCTGGTCGTCACAAAAAATAACATAGAGTTGACAAAGAACTGATAAATTACAGGACGCCTAATCTCTTAGCATTGGAGAGCATTGGAGGAATCTCTGACGGCTGGGTGTGGTGCGGATGAGCCCAAATGAAAGTGATAATGGAGAAATATAGATCAAAATAAGGGGAATTGGAACGAAACCAAACCTTGAGGCCGCGGTAGAGGGGACAAACTAACTTGATGAAGCACAAATTACGACATGTTTTTCATGAAGGGATCAAGACAAAAGACTAGGAAATTTAGGTTGAGTGCAGCAGCAGCAGCAAGTAGGAGAGAGAGAGAGAGAAAGAGAGAGGGGGGGGAGGGAGGAAAGCCCTCAAACGAACTAGTGTCTTGGCTAAGGTCTAATGCACCAAGTTTTCACTCTCTCCGGGTACACAATCCTGAAAGAATTCCCAAAAGAGAGAGAGAGAGGCCCTCAAACGAACTAGTGTCTTGGCTAAGGTCTAATGCGCCAAGTTTTCATCCTCTCCTAGTACACAAACCTGAAAGAATTCCCAAAAAACAACACAATTGCTCTTGATCCAGTGGCTAGTTTTCCTAATTTCAGAATCTATAAACATTAGGACAAGTTTCTCTTCAGACATTTATTTGACAAGGACAGCAGCTTGGATATCACATATAGTTTAGATATATGTTTCAGGTCCTCCGATGCTTCCTTCATCTCAAATAATCACACTTAACTTACAACTCAAATATTTGATACTCTAGTATTCAATAACATTATCTCATACAAACATATTTTGAAGTCCAGTAACTAATCAAACTTGAACTTTCATGTGGTTTTCTTTTATCAAAAAACTTTTCAACCCTCTATTTTTGAGATTTTCTTCTTCTACTACTTATATAATTTTAAACAAAATTAATATCTTGAACTGCATGTGGTGTCAAATAGTGTTGCATAAAGTTAGATACAAGTAATATTTTGTCTAGAAGAACTTATATCTATTATCTACCATTAACAGCTAGTTGGTTCTTAATGAATGCTAATTTGTCGCGACTAATCTAAACCTTGCAGCAGCCTAATGACTTAAAACTCATGTGCTCTTCTATGAGATCGTTAAAGTTATGAAACTTAATATCCCAAGTATTAGGTTTAGAATAAGGTTATTTTGGAATATACTACATTTTGCTATGGTATTTTCCTTAAAAAGAAAAGTCAAAACTGCTTCTGCTTCTGGGAAAAAGTTACTTTTTTCTGTTTCTCAAAAAGTATTTTTGCTTCTTCCCAAAAGCACTTTTCCCCCAAAAAAGCTTGGCAGAACACCTCAAATTTAAGGAAAAAAAGTATTTTTTTTAAGAAAAAAAGCTTAAAAAAAAACTTAGCCAAACAGGCTTCCCAAAAAAGTGTTCCTAGAACTTTTGGACTAGGAAGAAGCCTGGCCAACCAAGCTATAAGATGGGCAAGTAAATAGTATATCACCACAAAGCTGCTAATCCTGTCCAACATTTCCACAAGCTGTTACCATGAAGCTAAACCTTGATGCACAGACTTCACATCACCATATGTCTTTATCTCCCTTCGCCTACATATATATAATAGCATAAGTGAGAGTTAGCAATTTGCAAATGCTGAAATTAATCAGTCTTTAAGCAGTATAGCCCCCGTGGAAAAGGTACTGCTCCTAGAGCAGTACAGCACCCATTATCCCCAGAATCCTTAAGTAAATCAGGATTACAAATACAGTTTCGAGGTTCACTTCTTGGGCTTAATCAAAACTGAATATATCATTTCTGCGTTCATTTTCACACACTTTATGTAATCTGCCAGCAAGCAATGGAAGTCACATAATCATGACATAGCAACACTCATTCTACCATAGGTGAATGAATTTCAGTTTGCAAAAACTGTGAGTTTTATGGCACTATTGATTAACTGGTGGGAGGGGAGAATGTTGTGCAACTTTTTACCTATTTCTCTAAAAATCAAGAGATGAGATAGAGAGTATAAATCATTTGAAACACTGGAATTCATATAAAAACAATAAGCAATTAAAGAACGTCTATCTAACAAATAAAGCTATCGTATTGCATATAAAGGAAAGTGTATTACCAAAAATTTATGTTCGCGGAGATTTAAAAAGTAGAAAGCATACTAGAAAAATAATTGGTGAGCACACAACAAATGCATCAGTGAAACTACGTCAATTTCAAATTTCTCGTGTATGGGCCAACTTGAGCCACACCTTTGACTGTTCCATGAGTAGCCGGTGCCTCCCAACAGCCCAATTACAAGGTAACGCCGCCCACAACAAATGGTAAGAAATCACCTAATATTTTTACTTCCGCTAGAATATGTACTCAAGTCTCCTAAGGTTTTGCACACACTTCATTCGCCACAAATTTGGGTCCCCAAGTTTCTCGTCTTCTTTATTTACTCTTGCTTAATTGACCACCCAAATCCCACATATAAAAATAACATAGAGTTGACAAAGAATTGATAAATTACAGGACGCCGAATCTCTTAGCATTGGAGAGCATTGGAGGAATCTGTGACGGCTGGGTGTGATGCGGATGAGCCCAAATGAAAGTGAGAATGGAGAAATATAGATCAGAATAAGGGGAATTGGAACGAAACTAAACCTTGAGGCCACAGTAGAGGGGACAAACTAACTTGATGAAGCACAAATTATGACATGTTTTTCATAAAGGGATTAAGACAAAAGACTAGGAAATTTAGGTTGAGTGCTGCAGCAGCAACATGCAGAGAGAGAGAGAGAGAGAGAGGTGAGAGGGAGGGAGGGAGGGAGGGAGGGAGGAAAGCTCTCAAACGAACTAGTGTCTTGGCTAAGGTCTAATGCACCAAGTTTTCACTCTCTCCGGGTACACAATCCTGAAAGAATTCCCAAAAAATAGCACAATTGCTCTTGATCCAGTGGCTAGTTTTCCTAATTTCAGAATCTATAAATATTAGGACAAGTTTCTCTTCAGAGATTTATTTGACAAGGACAACAACTTGGATATCACATATAGTTTATATATATGTTTCAGGTCCTCCAATACTTCCTTCATCTCAAATAATCACACTTAACTTACCACTCAAATATTTGATACTCTAGTACTCAATAACATTATCTCATACAAACATATTTTGAAGTCCAGTAATTAATCAAACTTAAACTTCCATGTGGTTTTCTTTTATCAAAAAACTTTTCAACCCTCTATTTTTGAGGTTTTCTTCTACTACTTATACAATTTTAAACAAAATTAATATCTTGAACTGCATGTGGTGTCAATTAGTGTTGCATAAAGTTAGATACAAGTAATATTTTGTCTAGAAGAACTTATATCTACCATTAACAGCTAGTTGGTTCTTAGTGAATGCTAATTTGTCGCGACTAATCTAAACCTTGCAGCAGCCTAATGACTTAAAACTCATGTGGTCTTCTATGAGATCGTTAAAGTTATGAAACTTGAAGACTAAAGCTAGAAATTTCAGCATGCCAAAATATAAACAGAATTAAGGAATGAATAGCAGTTCTCATTACCCTAGGCCTGACGATGGGGAAATCCAAAGAACCTTCTAAACTTCGCACCACCTTAGCTTGAAAATACAGGTTTTCGCCATCAGATGTCACGACAGTAAGAGTAATATAGAAAAGGAAGTCACGACAGCCACTTCCATTCACCTTCAGAATTTTCTCGACCACATATTTAGTGCCCTAATATTAGTACAAGAGAACGCTTTTACTTTCTAGAGAAAACAAAAGGAAAAGAACAATTGAAAAGACAATAGAAACTGTGAAAAGAGCATACCTCTCGAGCATTGTATGTATCAAGTGCCTTTTGAGCATAATCTTCCACTCCTTAACATTCTTAGGATTCCTCAAGTACCCTTTCATGGGCCAGATGGTCACCATCGAGCATCCACTAGGACAATCTTCATATTTAATGTCAAAGCCCTAGCAAAGTACAACTCAACCAATCACACACAAACATCACCTACTGCATGCACCAGAGGCATAGTTAACTTATAATAGTAAGAAAGACATTTAACAGCTAAATAATAAAGCAAGAAACAAACGAAGGTAGAGACATATGTATATACACATAACTGCAAATATTGGGATTAAGCAGAAGATATAATATTAGTGTGGCGAAATTTTAGGAAGGATACAAAATACTATTGAATATACCTCGCTCTCTTTGATTTGTTGGCGGTACCTCTGCCAAAGAGCTTTGTCGACCTTCTGATTGCAGCAAGGGCAAATTCCTTCTAAATAATACTTCATGACGGGAGTAGCCTCCTGAATTTCGCAATCCGAATCCGATTCGGCTGATAAGTCTCCGCTTTGACCTTTATCTCCATCTCCATCTCCATCTCCCTCGTTGAGCTTTTGTTTCTTCTCCGGCGGGGACCGAGATCCTGCGGTTGACAACGGTGGTGATGGTGACGGTGGCGGTGATGGCGGCGGCGACAACATGTTTCTCTCAAACGAAACAACTACATACCCTATACAAGGAATTCCCCAGCGTATTCTGTTCGAATGTTACCATTTACGGGAACCTGTTTAATTTTTGGAATTTTAAAAAAAGAACATAATTTGATAACAACTTTAACTTAAACTTACAATTTTACATCCTTAAAGATATAACCACATAAATATTTTTGGCCCTTTTTAGCTTACTTAGGATCACAAATTACAAAATTCTTTATTTTTTCTTAAACTTCATAACGAGTCAAATAAGTTCACATAAATTAGAACGGATGGAGTATCTGTCTTTTCCAATTTATGTGTCAAATTTTGAAATTTAAACCTTTTAATTCTAACCGAATTTGAACATAAAATCTTTAGTTCTTTTAACAAATTAAATTTACATTTTACGTAAAATTATTATAAGCCAAATAATTAATAATTCAAATATTTAACTAGCATATGAAAAATTTGAGGTGAAAAAACTTGTTCCACCCTCGAAATTCAAACATCGTCACATAATTTGTATGGGGCATTCTACAACAACAAACCCAATTTGAATCCATAAATGGGAAGTATGGAACATTCTAAATCGTAAAAGGGAAAATATTGTTCCCTAAAAAATGACGTCGCCCCCTTTTCTATATCGCTAGCTATTACAATCCCATATATTAATGAACTTATAATACTAGTATGTATAGGCGTGTGTTTCCATGTTATTTTGTTTCGCCATTTATTTTGAGTTTCGTGCAAAAAAAAATTATTGAATTTTAACCGCGTTACTATTGTAAGGATAATGTCACGTAGGAGTTTTATTATTTAAGTGTGGGTTTGGTAGACGATTAATAGTATACACAAAGGGTACAAATGTTTTGACCCAGTCTCTCAAAATTTTACATTTCTCCAAGTTGTGATTTCATGTCACGACCCAAAATGCGACCTGGTCATGATGGCGCCTATCATAGAACTAGGCCATCCACTTATTTCCTTTTTTCCATTTTATCCAATTATTTACTTACTAAAAACATCACTTTTCAATACAAAATTAATATTAATAATAGAAATGTCAAAAACAACAGAATGAAATACAATTCTCGACCTTGGGTGTCACAAGTCATGAGCAAAACTAATACAACTGTCTGAAAATACACGATATATGAAAATACCTTAACAAACCGACGGTAATACCAAGCCAAACCAAGAAAACTGCGAATCTCTATGTCTGAGGACGGTCTGGGCCAACTCTGAACTGCCTCTATCTTCTTAGGATCAACCTGAATACCCTTACTAGACACCACGTGGCCCAAGAATGCCACGGAACCGAGCCGAAACTCACACTTGGAGAACTTTGCACAAAGCTTCTCCTCCATCAACCTCTGCAACACAACTCTCAAGTTCTCCGCGTGCTCCTCCTGACTACACGAATACACCAGAATATCATCAACGAAGACTATGATGAATGAGTCGAGATATGGCCGGAACACACTGTTCATCAAATAGATGAACGTTTCTGGGGCATTGTTCAGTCCAAAAGACATCACCAAGAACTCATATTGACCATATCTGGTCCTGAAAGTTGTCTTAAGAATATACGAGTCCCTGATCTACAGTTGGTGATAACCTGAACAGAGATCAATCTTGGAGAACACTCTCGCTCCCTGAAGTCGGTCAAACAAATCATCGATACGAGGCAAAGGATACGTGTTCTTAATTGTCACTTTGTTCAATTGCCTGTAATCAATGCATATCCTCATCGAACCATCCTTCTTATTCACAAATAGAACTGATGCACCACAAGGTAACACACTAGGCCAAATGAACCCCTTATTAAGGAGTTCCTGAAGCTACTCCTTCAACTCCGCTGGTGCCATACGATATAGAGGAATAGAAATGGGCTGAGTTTCCGGCACCAAATCAATACCAAAATCAATATCCCTGTCCGACGGTATACCCTACAGGTCTGTAGGAAACACATCGAGAAAATCCCTCATAACTAGAACATAATCAATACTGAGAGTCTCTGCACCGACATCACCTACAAAAGCTAAGTATGAAAGACAACCCTTCCCAACCATACACTGGGCATTCAAGAAAGAAATCACTTTACTGGGAACATAATCGGTCGAACCTCGCCACTCAATCCGGGGCACACTCGTTATAGCCTAGGTCACTTTCTTAGCATAACAGTCCAGAATGGCACGACCCGGAGATAGCCAATCCATGCCTAATATAACATCGAAGTCTACCATATATAACAACAAATTATCCACTTGGGTCTCCAGACCCCCAATAGTCACCACACATAACCGGTACACACAGTCTACAAAAATAGTATCACCCACCGGAGTAGATATACAAATAAATAAAACAAGAGACTTACGGGGCGTATCCAAATAACGAGCAAAGAATGATGACACATAAGAATAAGTGGACAGACTGAGGCAATACCTGTAATCACAGTATCTGAAGCAATAACATCGGGTCTAGTTGGAAATGTATAGAAACGGGCCTGACCACCACTTGATCGGCCTCCCCCTCTAGGGCGACTCCTAGCTGACTGACCTCCACCCCGAGCTGATTGACCGGGTGGGGAAGCAACTGGTGCTGAAGTTGAAGGCTGACTCCTCTGCTGGGATGACCCTCCCGTAAGATGGGGACAGAATCTCTTGATATGACCCAAATCTCCACACTTAAAGCAACCCCTCGTATCAAGTGGCAGTGGGAACTGAAGGAAGCCCCGTGCACTGGGATGCCCACTAGAAGAACAGGGCATAGATGAACCCTAAACTAATGGTGTTGGAGTTGAACTCTAAGCGAAGGGCACTAAGAGATGGGTGACCCTGATGTGAACTCTGAGAACCATAGCCAGATGACCCACCACGGTGACCTGAATAGGCTGACTGAGCATGCTTGAATGAACGACCTTTGTCGTGCTGAAACTGGCCTCCCAAAGAAGAATATCCAAAACTACCATATCCCTGAGGCCTTTTGGACTCTCTCTCTTCTCGCTCCTTGCAATGAACTAACTCAATCTCTCTAGCGATGTCAACTACTTCCTCATAATAAGCGCCAGATACTCTCTTTCTTGTCAGAAAATTTAGAGCTGATAGTTGAGGCCATCAACGAACCTTCTAATCCCCTCCCTGTTCGTAGGAACTAGCCAAATAGCATGACTGGCCAACTCGGAGAACCTCTTCTCATGCTGTATCACAGATAGTCCCTTCTAACGCAATTGCTCAAACTCTCTGCACAACTCCTCCCTAGATGAATGTTGTATATACTTATCTAGGAAGAGAATAGAGAGCTGATGCCAGGTAAGGGGAGGTGCACCAACATGCCTATGCCTCTCATAAGCCTCCCACCAAGTGAAGGCAGTCCCAAAAAACTGATATGTAGTAAATAAGATGCCACTAGTCTCCAGAATACCCGTTGTACGCAACATCCTCTGATATTTGCCTAAGAAACCCTGGGCATCATCTCCTTCTACGCCACTGAAAATTTGAGGTTGAAGTCTACCAAACCTCTCCAAGCGACGTTGCTCGTCATCAGGCATAACTAGAATCAAAAAATCCTTAGCAGGTGCAACCGACTGGGCTAATGGTGCCTCTGAAGTCTGGAGTCCCTAAATACCCTGTTGGGGTGTACGGGCGGCAGTCTGAGTGCCTTCCCCGACCTGAGAAATAGTTGTTGTGGTAGAAACTGCGACTGCCTGAGCAAGGCTAGTGCACACAGTCAGAATCTAAGCCAAAGTCTCCTAAAGACCCGGAATAACAATAGGCACAGTCAGTGCCTAAACTGGTGCTGCTGGAGCATCCCCAGCTAGAGCTTGATCATGAACGGGGGTGGAGGGTGGATCTGTAAGTGTTGCCATAGCTGTTGTACGGGCCACACCCCTGCCCCTACCACGTCCTCGACCGCGTCCTCAGCCTCAAGTGGCCCTAGTTGGTGCTACTAGTGGTCGTCCATCCTGACCGATAGCACGTGTCCTCGCCATCCGTGAGAGAATAGAATAACAGAAGTTTAGTAATCGGATCAACAGATTTTCACGATAAGAATTCAAGAATATGAAGTATTCCTAAAGGTTTTGCAGCCTCCTGAGGATAAATACAGACGTCTCCGTACCAATCCACGAGACTCTACTAAACATGTTCATGACTCGTGAGACCTATATAATCTAGGTTTTGATACCAATATGTCACGATCCAAAATTCGACCCGGTTGTTATGGCGCCTATCGTGGAACTAGGCCAGCGACTTATTTCCTTTTTCCCATTTTATCCAATTATTTACTTACGAAAAACATCACTTTTCAATACATAATTAATATTAATAATAGAAATGTCAAAAACAGCGGAATGAAACACAATTCCCTACCTTGGGTGTCACTAGTCATAAGCAAAACTAATACAACTGTCTGAGAATAAAAATCTGGGATAGTCTGAATTTATCAAATAAGAAAAACTAGAGGAAGATAGGGAAGGAGAAGGTGGAAATGCGGTCGCCAAGCAACTACCTCGCAATCTCCAAGTGAAAGTCCGCACAATGTACTAAGCAGCAGCTACCGTACCCCGAGATACCTGGATCTGCGTACAAGGTGCATGGGGTAACGTGAGTACACCAACTCAGTAAGTAACAAGTCCAACCTATGGACTGACACGTAATGACGGACCAAACCTCAACATATAATTTAACAGCAAACGGAACAAAAATGTAGACATGCTTACAGTTCAAATAAAAAATAGTAATAGAAGCGATTGATCACTATAGAGTTCAATACTGAGAGATTTCATATATATACCAACGCACATCTAGAATGATCAATGTTTCCACATCCTCTACTCACAAGTGCTCAACCACTCAGTACTGTATATGGCCATTCGGCCTAGGGAAGATCCATCCGGGAATATATATCACTGGCCGTAATTATCTAGTACTGAGGACACAGGCCAATCAAACCTCACCGAGAAGATCCATCTCTCGGTATAGTACTTCCGACAAATCCATGTCCAGGGAGATCCATCCCTCAGTATAATCATCTACTGCACTCACTGGGGGTATAAAGACTCTGGAGGGGCTTCTCTGAGCCCAAGCGCTATATCAATGCCAGCAAAGGCATGATCAATATCATTGTTGCGGCAGGCAACACGATCTCATATTGTCAATCAATACTCGGCTCCCGGTCTCACCCAGTCAATACTCTCCAATCTCATAGACATGGGCTAAGATGTCATCATACATGCCCGAACAATGATAACACATACTCCCTATGTTCCAGTTTATGTGAATCTATTTTTTTTTTTGGTCTGTTCCAAAAAGAATGACCCCTTTCTAAATTTGGTAACAATTTATCTTAAAGACCTTATTTTGACTTGTTTTGGACCACACAAATACTCTGGGGCCCTTTTTGACTTGTTTTGGACTACAAATTCTTAAATGCTTCATTTTTTCTTAAACTTTGTGCCCAGTCAAATAGATTCACATAAATTGGAATAGAGGGAGTATCAAATAACAACAAACGAGACTGAGTCATGGTATAATATGCATGAACAGGACCAAGTATAAAGTAAACGTGAATCTAATGGCATGATAGCAAGAAACGACCTCTAAGGTCTCAACAGTATTGGCGTGAAGCCTTAACATGATAATTAACATGATTTACAGCTCAACAGCTAGATCACATAATCACAGCACATATATCGATAATAAATAACCACTGAACGGCGCTCTGGAATGATCCAGGCCTCATTTCACACGGTGCACGCTCATATGCCCGTCACTTGGCATAGTGTCACCTTCATAACAATCATAGAACACATCATTCGGGGTTTCGAACCCGCAGTTCTAAAGTTGAAAGCGTTACTTACCTCAAGCCAAGCCAAAACTCTAGCCCGCAACACATTTTCCTCTTGAATCGGCCTCTGATTGCCTCGAATCTAATCAAAATCAGTACATAACTATCAAAATATGCTAAGGGAACAAACCCCACTAAAAAATAATCAAAATACAATGCGAATCCCAAAATGAACCAAACCCAACCCTCGGGCCCACGTCTCAAAATTTGGTAAAATTAACATCAATAGACTCTTTATATCCCCACGAGTTCATACATATCAAAAGTATAAAAATCCGATCACAAATGACCCCTCAAATCCTTACTCAAAGGCTCCAATTCTCAAGCCCTAGTTTCCCAATTTTATAACCCTTAATTTCCATAAATTACAAGCCTAATCCGTGGAATAAAACCATAGAAACGAGTTTTAAGTTCAACAATCTTACCTCAACGAAGCTCCCTTGAATTCCCTCTTCAAAATCCCACAAAAAGCTCCAAAACCGACTTGAAATGGTGAAGAAATAGCTCAAAATCGTGAAGGAAGTCTTCTATACCTTCTGGCCCAGGCTTTTCGCACATGCGACCCAAATCCTACTCCTGCGATCCCGCTTCTGTGGTCTAGAGGACCGTACCTGCGATTTTTACTTAAGTCCTCAATTTACGCATTTGCGATGCATAACCCGCAGTTGTGCCATCGCAAGTGCGGTTCCTTAACCGCTTCTGAGGTTCCAGCCCTCCTTGGCCCCTTTCGCTTCTGCGACTGATTTTCAGCATCTGTGGAGGTTGCACCCGCGACCTCCCAACCGCAGATGCAGTTATAACAGCAGTCCTAAAACTTCTGTTGCCATTTCCAAATTCCTATCTTTCCGTTAACCATCCGAAATCACCCCGAGGCCCCCGGGACCTCAACCAAAAGCACAAAAAAG
Organism: Nicotiana glauca; assembly: GCA_026770625.1. Classification (NCBI taxonomy): domain Eukaryota; kingdom Viridiplantae; phylum Streptophyta; class Magnoliopsida; order Solanales; family Solanaceae; genus Nicotiana; species Nicotiana glauca. Next base: position 31,756 of record MU669743.1, on the reverse strand, counting down.
TCACATACCACCATCCAAGCTTATACCAATCTTCAAAATACCACAAACAACATCAAATCAACCAAAATACATCGGATTCAAGCCTAAGGTTCTCAAAATCTTACAAATTATGCTTTTGATCAAAAGCCTATCAAACCACGTCCGAATGACCTGGAATTTTGCACACACATCCCAAATGACACAACGGACCTACCGCAACTCCCGAAATTCCATCTGACCCTTATATCAAAATCTCACCTATCAACCAGAAAATACAAAATTCCACTTTCACCAATTAAAGCTTAAATCTACTACGGACCTCCAAAACTTGTTTCGATCATACTACTAAGTACCAAATCATCCCCCGAAACTATCAAAACCATCGGAATTCACATCCGAGCCCTTCATCACATAAGTCAATATTCGGTTGACTTTTTTAATTTAAGCTTACTCAAAAGAGAGACTAAGTGTCTCATTCCTTACCAAAACCTCCCCGAATCCGAACCACTCAACCCGGTAACATGAAATACAGATAAAACAAGCAGAAAGAAGCAGAAATAGGAAAAATGAAGCGGTAACTCATGTGACGACATGTCGGGTCGTCACATTTCAAGAGGCAATCATGTGTTGACAGAGAGGTAAGCTACTTAGTCTTTTTATCTTGTGTTTATGGTGATTATTTCATTGTTTAATCTTGAAAATTAGTGGGAAAATTAGAGAAAGCGTTGGGAAATTAGGGCTTAAAATTGGAGAGTTAAATTGGGGATTTGAGGTCCAACTTTGATGATATTGGTATGCATAGACTCGTGGAAAGATAAGGATTCTAGTATTGTAATTTTTATCGAATTTTGAGACGTGGGCCCGGGGATCGGCTTTGGCCAATTTCGAGATTTTGAGTTTAATTTGATAATTTTCGCTTGGTCTTTGTCCCTTTGGCATGTATTAATGATATGATTCTGATGTTGGATGGATTCGAAGTGATTTGAGGCCGAGCGAGCGGCAAGGGCATCGCGGTGTTGATGTTCGTCCGGTTTGAGATAAGTAATGATTGTAAATCTTGTCCTGGCAGTAGAAAACTCTAGATTTCACTTCGTTTCACTATATTGAGGTGACGCACATGCTAGATAACGAGCGTTGGGTCGTGCACCATTGGGGATTGTGACTTGGTTCATCTCGTAGCGACTCTTAAGTTGCATATTTGACTGAAAACTATTTGATACACTTGTGTTTTGGAAAATATTACTATGTTTTGGGCTGAATGATATATTTGGGACTCATGCAAAGTTGTTTTGACACTTAGGGGCTTTTCCTTATTATTTCCTCATTGTTTTGATTTAAGAGTTATACTCAGTCATGTTATGTTTTTTATTGATTTCATAACTCAGTGTTTATTACTCCGTTGATGCATAAAAATGATATTTTGGGCTGAGCACCCTGTTTTACTGATAGCCTAAGTGGCTTGTGAGGTCGATGACTGAGAGAGGCCGAGGGCCTGGTTGTAAGGATTATATATTTATGGATCGGCTGCACGCTGCACGCTGCATTGATATATATATATATATATATATATATATATATATATATATATATAGAGAGAGAGAGAGAGAGAGAGAGAGAGAGAGAGAAATCGGGATGCACGCCGCAACAATATCTGGATCGAGCGGTATGCCATACCGATATAACACTTGGGCTGTAGGAGCCCCTCCGGAGTCTCCACACCCCCAGTGAGCGCAGTCGGCTATATATTTATGGATAAATATGCACGTTGCATCAGTTATTATAAGGTACCTATTGAGTGTGAGTGTGAGTGTTGAGTGAGAGCGTTGATTGATGAGAGTTGAGTCTCGAGTGACTGAGAGGCTTGCCCGAGGGGCTCTCTATATATATATATGAGTGATCTTTTGCCCGAGGGGCTTGTTTTTATGAAATTACTGTTTTCACTCCTCTTTATACTGAGCCTCTATTGAAATGTTAAATAAATGCTTTTAAACAACTTTCATTGAAACCGGAGTTTTTAGGAGATGTTCGGAGTTTAATCACTAATTTGTCTTTGTTATTTCCACTGAGATTTTTCTGTTATGAGATGTATATAATTTATGTTCGCCCGAGGGGCTGTATACAAACTATGTTTTTTCCAAGGGGCCGATTATAATTTTTATCACTTTTACTATAAGCTGTATTGAACCTCTATTGAAACTATTGGAAAGCATCTTCAAATGATTTTTACCAAAAGCTGGATTTTAAATGAGATTATTGACTCATATTCTGATTTGAAAGCTTGTTATGCTTACTGGGTTATCATGATGTGGATTTATGATTTCCTACTACTTAGTATTTATTTACTTTTATTACTTACTAAGTAGGCGTACTCACATTACTCCATGCACCTTGTGTGCAGATCCAGGTATTTCTGAGCTCGGTGGCAGGTTCATCGGAGTTAGCAAGGTAGCTGCCTGGCGATCGCATACCTACTTTTCTCCCTTCTTATTCTCCCTTAGTGTATTTTTGTGATTTTCCCCGGCCATGTTGGTCTTGAGGTTGTCCAACAGATCTAGTGAATCTCATGATTAGTGACACCTTAATGTCAGGTTTTCTTTCTGCACTGTTATTCTGTTTTATACACTATATAAAGGTTTATTGTTAAGTAGAGTTGATTTTATCCTAAGAATGGAAAATACTGATTGATTTTGGGTTTGTGTCGGCTAGCCTAGTTCCATGATAGGCGTCATCATGACCGGGTTTGTTTTGGGGTCATGACAGCCTTGCTTCATGGTTATAGTGATTCATATTGGGGAGGTGATGTTGATGATCGTAAGTCTACCATCGGATTAGCCATTTTTATTGGCTCTAATTTGATTTCATGGGCTTTTCGAAATCAAAAAGTCATATCGCGGTCGAGCACAGAGGCCGAATATCTTACATTAGCTGCTACTACCTCTGAGATTACATAGGCTGAGCTTCCCATCCGAGAGATTGGATGCTTTACCACCTCTATTCCCATTCTTTGGTGTGATAATCTTAATGCTACCTACTTGACTGCTAATCCCATTTTCCATTCTCGAACAAAATATATGGAAATTGATTTTCATTTTGTCTGTGAGAAGGCTCATGGAAAGTCTTAAAATCGCAACATATGGAAATTGATTCCAACAATATGCTTATGCTTTCTTTCGGTATAACCATTTTGTTCGGGGGTATACGGACATGAGGAACGTTGCGCAATTCCATTATCTCTCAAATAATTTGTTAAGGCTTGATATTTCCCTCCCCAATCTGCTTGAAAATGTTTAATAGGACGACCAATATTTTTTAACAATTGTGCGAAATTGCATAAAAATTGAAAGGACCTTAGATTTAAAGAGAAGAATATAAATCTATGTATATTTGCTAAGGTGATCAAAGAAAATCACATAATATAGATAGCCTTCACTAGAAACAATTGGTGCAGGACCCCAAACATCTAAACTAACTAAATCTAAAGGCCTCAAGGCTTGAAAACTAGACTCGCGAAAAGGAACTTTATGACTCCGATACCATGTTGAAAATGCTTCTCAACTCATATTATCTTGTGCAAATACATTACTATATACACGAGTTTCTTAGAGAATAAGATTCTAAAGTTGTGACTGCTAAGGACTTCTAATGACAGAATAATTACAGCATCTTCACGCCAATCCTAATATTCAACAATTACATACAAATAAACTTTCATACAAACTCCTACGTGACATTATCTTTACAACTTGTATGCGGTAAAATTAGAGGACTTAATTTTTGCTATCAAAGACATTTTAGAAGCCTTACCCGAGACCCCAAAGAAGGAAGGACACAATCGGGTTCCCAGCCTCAGCCATAATCGAGTTTCCGGCCTCGGGGCTCGTCGAGGTCTGAATCGAAGGAAGAAGGGCTCGAGGTTAGGATAAGAAAGGAAGTCTCCTAAGCACATGGCTACACCTGACAGGTCTGGCCAATCTAAGAGCCTACTGAGAGGACTTGCGTCGGGTCGTCACATCTTTCTACTCTTATAAATAAAATATACGTACTTTACTAAGTCTCATCTCCTCTATAAGGGGGACTCACCCCACATTGTAAACTAGTGATGTTGCTCCACTTCTCCATAATGCAATAATCTCTCTCTCTCTCTCTTTCTTCTAAGTTACCAGTGTTCATCGACCCCGAGGTTGCCCTAACGTTTTATTGTTCTTCGTTTATTCTTCATCATATAGATCCAAATTAATAGTATATAGCCTTACTTACTTATAATTTTATCTGTTACCTCCTTCCCGACTACCCTCGATAAGCCCGAGACTCGAGGCCTGGCCTCGAGGTATCTATTGGCTTGCTCTACGCCCGAAATGTCCCCTTGCTGGTTCGATTATCGCTTTGGCTAACTCGATCTCTACTGTCTTACTTCACGTTTTAACACCAATCACTCTTACAAACTAGCTTGGGAAAAGATCACGTATTTTTAGAATCTCATTTACAAATTTAATTGTTGTTACCATTTTCACGATAAACAGTTTGGTGTCCACCGTGGGGCTAAAAATAATAGTGATTATTCTCTTGTTAGTTTCGTCAATTAAACGCACGATATCTTTCACACGTTTTCTTGACCAAGGTCTTTCGATTTCAGGTTAATAATCAATCGATAAGGGAAATCGAGGACGACAACCCCAAAAATCACAAAGAGGACAGTATGGTCGTTCTAACAACTGGTGCAAAACCACAGGACCTCAATAACGCATCTAGATAGATTTGAGCGAACGCGGATCCGTACGACACACAACGGGGTTACGAAGTCTCGCGCACCGATGGCGGCACGCAACACGCTAACCAACAGGAAGCCCGAAACATCCCATCCCCAGTAGAACGAGAAGTTCATCTTCATATTATTTTTGAAATATTGCAGGAACAACATTTGGCTATCTCTCAGCTACAAAGCCACTCGTAGACTCTCGGCGTGGCAGCACCCAAAATATCTCCTCACTTCGAGCCAGTACCCTAGATATTGGGCAACGACGAACCAACAACCTATCTTGTGGCAGTAAGGATGCTAGAAGATATTATCATAAAGATCAACTCACACTCGCGGAGACTCCTACAGCAACCGTCTCCCAGAGATACGATCCCAGGACTCATTTCGCGAAAGTCAGAAACAACGCAATTCCCTAGGAGTGACAGGACCCTAAGTCCTCACAGGTGCACCACCACCCAAGCACGCCCATCCAAGAATGGCGACCTCTAAAATGGGGAGCTCGGTCTTGTCCCGATAAGGAGATTCGAAGAAATTCCCCCTGAAGAAACCACTACGCGGCATCATTGTTCGACATCTAATCTCGGAGACCCGCTCACCGTACTAGCGCGATCCGTGGAAGCACACACCGACATCATCAAAATAATGCCAAAAAGGCTCAATGCACCAAAGTCGGGAGAAGAAAAAGAAATAAAATATCATGGGAAGCCGCACCCCGCTCTCCGACAAGACAAACGAGACTACTCCCGGTCTCGAATAGTGGGGTGGCACGGACCTTCGCCCAAAACCCAAACAAAACATACCCGGTGGCTCCGGAGCAGCTCAAGCAAAGCTTGATCGAATATTCGGTCGAGGCTTGGTCAGATACCAGCACCAGACCCCAGTCACAGCCATGGATGACCCTCAAAAGACCTCCTCGGGGTCGGCATATCCGGGCAGATTCCCAATAGAAAGCCTGACACTGAATGAATGGAGCCATCATCCACATGACACGAACGGAAGAAATGATTTGAGACACAACGCATCTCGCAACAACGAGGCAGTAGCCTGAGGACAACTCCTTTGATAAACCTCAAATGGTACCAGATTCAACAAGACGTAACCGGCAAGGAAACCTCGCCCGATAGAGCTCGACTTTCGCGTTACAGTTCCAAGCATAGTGGTCACCATAAGTGAAGCCGGGAACTCCGGGTGTCTCGGATCCATTCAACTAAAACCCCTCAAAGGATACCGTGGCCCACCATGAGAATCACAAAATGCTCGGAGTTACTGACCCAAAAGAGCAGCAACTACGCCATTCAACAAAGGTAACCACAAAGCATCACCAAGCAAGCAAATTCGGATCCAGCTCCACGGACGAGAGGAAATCAAACAAAATAGAGCCGACAAGTTGTGGCATATAATCCCTACTGTTAAAGGATGATGGCATCCCGCAAAGATACGTAGAACGTGGAATGCAAGTGCCCATCACCAGAAAGGGATGGTCCCGGGAAATACTCCCCAAGGACACCCTCTCGCTCAAAAAAAGGACGCCGAGATTACACCTCAACATCACATTAACGTATTGGTAATCCCTTCTTTTAATTCAACTCATTTCAATTAAAACATACATTTATGAGTACAGGTGTATCGGCCAAAATTATACCGACGATGTCGGGCCAAAGCCAAAAGGAGCATGATCTAGCCCAGCGATGCTCTCGGGCCAGACTGCTGATGTGTTCCCAATAGTGGTTACCACAATGACCAAATCACTCCCCTTGCACGTCCTGACCGAGCTCAGGCTAATACGGCGATTGACGCAGGGCACAAACGCTTTGTATAGACAACGGCGAGTACATAGCCCGAGATGCAATTCCGACCCTGCTCCTCCAAGGGTGTAAAACCCCGTGACAGACGCAAGGCCAAAATGTCAAGCTATGAGCGACAGGAGGAGATCCCTCGCCCGACGCTTCCCTCAAATGAGGCCAAAGGGTAAGGACAATCACATCCTCGGCCAGGCCTGCCGGACGAGAAGGACGACTTTCGCGGGGCTTACTTCTCAGAACGCAACTTCCTTTTATCTTTTCCTTTCCTTTCTTGTTGCTAATATGTACGCAGGCAGCCTGCTAATTCATTTAGTAGCTCTGGACCCTGCTCGAGGATCCGAGGCCACCACAGGGCCGCCGGGCATTCTTTCCTCGATCGGGTTTCTAACAGAAAGAAGGTTCTGCCAATAAGATTATTAGCAAAACTGCATATCCCTGGGGAAAGGGCCCGACGAGTTCATGATCCTCTCCCTCTCCTGAAATTTTCCAACATGGAATCATACAAGCACATCGGATAATCAGGGAAGTAACACTCATGTGGACCAGACTAACAGAAACAAGACAATGTGTATTTACAGCTTGTATTTTTGCCGATCAATAAAAATATATTTTTGGCATCTTCGTCACGACCTATATCTGATCCAAGCAGCAAAGGATATCTTCTCGTTGTTTCGTGTTTCAAAAAAGATTATTTTGACATATTCGCGGCTAAAGCCCTCTATCAAACAAATCTGATACACTCGGAGACTCAAATGATTCAGCACCCACATCCCAGGGTCGGGACTCCAGGCTCACGCAGCCCTCGCGATATGGATCCAAGTCTACAAAAGGCGGTATTCAAGCCTAAATTAATCCGATATAATCGGAGAATCAACATGAGCAATTCGACAACTTGCACGACCCCAGGGTCGGAACTCCAGGCTCACCAAGCCCCAGAAAACAACTCCGAGCTTACGAGAAGATATCTTCAAGCAAACTCGATGACTCGGAGATTGTCGCCAATCGCCACGCACTGGAAAATCCAAAATTGTAAGACCCTAACGGGTAACTCGGCAAAACCAGATCTATTCACCATACACTGTAAGACCTCAACAGGCATGGCAAACTGTAAGACCTCAACAGGCATGAAAAATCCCGCAGTTTAGGCTATACATTGCATTTGTAAAAATTCCTAAAGGGCATACCCTTGGCGTAGACACCTAAAACTGCCTCTCGGGGATAAAAAAATAGCCCTGGCCAAACGCACACGACTCTGGTCGAAACTGCTGCTACAGCCCAAAAAATGCGACTTGGGGATGCCCGACTGTTGCTAAAAAATCCTCTGAATCTACTTCGGAAAGAACTGGTTAAACATAGGCTTCCCTCAACAGGCAAAAAATGAGTCCTGACCACGTCAGCTCCAAAATTACAAAAGCGTCGATCTACTCGACCTATGGGCTATGAACCTTCTGAGGTGCTCAAAATATCGCCGACTATGACTCGAAATCGAGATTCTTTTAGAACTGACGACGGGTCAGGCAAAATAATCAATAAGACCTTAACGAGAGGAAACAAAGCCTACAAAAAGCCTCCGGGTCTCACATCAAACAGCGTAAGTGCCATTGACACCGGCTAAGCAAAGCCTCCGGGCCTCACACCGAAAGGTCTCTACGACCATCAGACTAAAAATTGACAACTTGAGGATTAAAGTGAGCTCGAATCGTAACCCGATTCGGAGACCAGATCCAAAATAGTTAAATTAATTAAAGCCTCCGGGCCTCATATCGAAAGGTATCTACGACCAAACAACGTAAGTGACATTGTCACCGACTAAGCAAGCCTCCGGGCCTGATATCGAAATGTCTCTACTACCAAATAGCGTAAGTGCCATTGTCATCGGTTAAGCAAGCCTTCGGGCCTTATACTAAAAGGTCTCAACGACCAAGTAGAAGAAAGGCCACCATCGATGGCCGAGAACTCAAATGAGATTCAAGGATCGATGACAGCTCGACTCGCAACGCGACATGGAGACTGGAAGCAAAAACTGTAATACTCCCTAGAGCGTGACATCAATGCCGCTTTCTCCAACCGGAACATCCGGAAAGATCAAAGGGTCAATTATAGCTCAAATCGTAACGCGACTCGGAGGCTCGACCCGGAAAATCACCAAACGCCTAAGGGCAGAGAATGAAAATCATTATCGCCAGCCCAAAGGGGCTCGAAGTTAAGACAAAACCCGAATTAGAATTCCAAATTGGATACTGAACCCAAGGGCAATTCGATCACAAAACTCCTAAAAGCACGACCCAAATAACACTATCAACAGCCGAGATAAATCTCCGGGCCGCGCGCCCACAAAACTACTTCAGTCCAGAGACACAAAGGGTCATCACCCTCTGCCCATGCAGGCGGGAAAAGGCTGGAAGGCCAATCAGATCTCAAGTCGTAACACAACTCAGAGACTGAACCTGAAGGTAATCGAAATGCAGAAAGTACAAATCACAGGGCACAGTCTCGGCCTACGATGTATGATAGGATCTATATATGTATATACACAGCAAGGAAGGCAGGGAATGTTCGTTCCCCCTTTATTTTCCTTTTTGGCAGCCACGGCCCATCGGCCTTCTCCTCATCATCAGGTATCAGGAACTTGGCATCAAACTTCGTTCCCTTGACGCATCCAATCTCTTCCGAGAGATTGAAGCCTCTGGCACGAACCTCTGCGAGAGTCCCCCTATCTACATATTCCTAGCTACAACCTATGCGATCAAGGGTCCTCTCCAACTCGACCCCAAAAAATAGAGTAAGCCACTATCTTTTGCTTCGCCAGACCAAAAACAACAAAGGTATCAAAGAAACAAAACCCCAAATATATATATATATATATATATATATATATATATATATATATATATATATATATATATATATCATGCACGAGGGGCACCCTCTTCATCTGCAGGCACCCCCCGACATATCGAAAACAAAATGGTTAAGTATACGCCTCGCGCCGAAAGGAACACAGTTTATCGAAGTGCACCTTCTACGACATCCACGAACGACAACCAAGATCCACGATTGTCCTCCTAGCTTGAGTCAATTCCTCTGGGAAAAGGAGCCCCCTGCACCGACTTGATCGGGATACTCCTCGGTGAAGGCCACAAAATAGCTACCCTTCAACCGTTGGGCCACCTAGTCGAAGGCTATTTCAGCTTATCCACTACGCCTGATGTATCTCGAGATACACGAAGACAGGACCCGAGAATAATTCAATAGCGAGTACGCCTGAAGAGATGACCCAAGCGACGCTATCAACTCGCCGTCGGCAGTCAAGACAAATCCTCGGGCCGCACACCCAAATAATTGCTTCAGCCTAGAAGCACAAAGGGTCACCACCCTCCGCCCGTAAAGGTAGACAGGAGTTGCAGGACCAATCGAAGCTCGAGCCATGATGCAGCTCGGAGACTAGTTCCAAAACTGAGCTACACGATCGAGAGCAACGATAGAAAAAAGGTACAGAAGGAACAAAAGCCTTAAAAGTCTTCTTATATTACATGCAAAAACATCCTCCACCAACAGGCACGCCATGCGCGCGCCGGAAACCAAGTTACAAAATGGTAGAATCTATATTTTGCGCCAAAGGGCTACAACCCGTCAAGATCGCCCTCTGCAACGCCCTCGAGGAGTGACCGAGCATCGCGCTCGTTTTCCCTTACTTGAGCCAATTCCTCCGAGAGAATAAAGCCTCTCGCTCCAACTTCCCCGAACACTTTTCTCGGGGATCGGCAACGAACATATTCCTCGATCCTCTTCTCACGATCAAGGGCTTGTCTCAACTCAGATTGAGCGTCAACAACCTCTTTTATGCAAATCGCCATATCACGATCCGCCCTGGTTCGACTCAGCACCGCTTCCACCCGGGCATCAATTATTTCATCCGTGACCTTCGAGAGGTCAGACTCCAGTCTCTCGATCATATCCGCCTGAACCTTGGCATTACTGCTGGATAAGTTGAGTTGTGCCTCGAAGGCATGGATGCTAGCTGAGGCACTCGTCTCCTCCAAAGCTTGAGCCCACACTTGGACCCTTAGCTCCTCGCAAGCTGCCTTGACACAGTTCACGTCGCCTTTAAGGTACTCCAAGGCCTCTACCTTTTCCTACAACTGATATGGTGGGAAGAAATTAGCCTGAAAATCAGAAAGAAGTGAAAAACGCACTGCAGAAAATTACCTGCTCCATCAAATAACTCTCATAGTTTGAGCGCTGATACGCCTCATATCGCCAATGTTGCATCTCAACTTCTTTCTCCTTGCAAAGAAGCCTAAGGGATTCTCCCCCATCCCGAACCCTCTAAAACTTGGCCTTTTGACGAAACAACTCGGACTTAAGCCTATCACAGGCCTGCGCAGGAAAGATTCAATAAGAGAAGGAAGATGCGGGATGTGAAAGAAATATGCACTAACTCACCGCAAAGTGAAGATGGCAGATTTCCTCCAGATCAGAACATGCTCCTGATGGTACTTCTCCTGTAACCCCGAAATAACCAGCCTCGGGCATAACATGCTCACTCGAGGGAGCTGTTCGCCGAGAAATAGGCACCTCGGGGACAACCGACTCGGGTGATGCCCCGTCTTCAGAAACACGAGCCCGGCCAGCGCCACTAAAAGCTCCTTAGCATGATGGGTCCCGGACACTCTTGTTGCTACCATCTCTCGGCTCAGAGGCTGACGACTGCATCTCCTCTCCTGGAAAGTGCTGCCTCGCCCCCGAGGAATATCTCGATATCTACAAAAACAGTGAATCCAGCACAAATGAGACGGGAAAATGCCACCTCGGGTACATATCAGCAGGAGAAAAACAACATATGCACGTACCTTGATAGTCCACTCCCCACCTGATGCGAGACATAGCTCGCCACCTGCGTTCGTCGCAAGACGAATGGGTCACCAGCCTCCGAACCCAGCTGGGCAAATCATGAACCTGGCCTAGCATCCACGAAGTTGCTACAACAAGGGAAATAACACTGATTACTTGGCCGATTTTTGCCATGAAGAAAATCTGAAGGAAAATCAAAGTGCCTCACTTACGTGCGTGATTCCACCCTCAGGGGAATGGCAGAAACTCCACAGGAATGATATTGGTCATCCTAACTCAGACAAACCAACTAGCCCACTCTCGATCTCCACCTTCATCATCGTCAACAACGAAGGGCGTGGGCGAGCGACCCCTCAAGGTTAGCAGTCCTCGATGGTGGAAAGGCTGATACAACCTGATGAGATGGTCGAGCATGAATTCAAGTCCAGCTTTTTCCGCAAAGAATCTCATCATCAGCACCGTTCACCAAAACAACGGATGAATCTGCGCCAGGGTAACCCGATACTTCAAGCAAAAATCGAGCACGACCTTATCAAGAGGGCCAAATGCAAAAGGGTATAGGTACACGCTCAAGAACCCATCAGCATAGTCCTCGATGCCTTCACTGGGGGAAAGCACCCGCAGTGTCATCCCCTCGCTCTATCCGTAGTATCGCCTTGCCATCTCCAGGTGTCCTCTCTTACCAAGGACGCCGACTCCAGAACGAAATCCTTCGACTCTCCAACACCGGGAACAATATTCTTCGCCCCTTGCTCCAGTTTCGAGGTGGTCGCCATAACTGAAGCAGAACTAACAAAATGAAGTAAAGAAACACAGACACTTCTCGGACTTTGAAAAGATAGGGAGCCCTATGCCGAATCAGAAGAATAGCTACCTAAAAATAGTAAAGTCCCGCAAAAAGCCGAAGCCACCCCTCTTATATGCAAGGGGCAATAACGTAGGCAACTCAAGCTCCACGAGGTCCCAAAGAAGCGCCATAAATGTAGGCAAGCTCCTAAAACCGAAGCCAACCTTGCACTCTCTGAAAGAATCATCCACATCAAGATCAATAGGGCCCACCGAGGCACCCAAGGATGATCTTCATCCGAGGTATCATTCCCGAAGGCCCCAGAATTTGATGCAAGATCTCCAAACGATCCTGCAGGCCCCAATAACTCAAGCTTATCTGATCAGTCCTCCATTAGTCCAAAGTACGACAACAAAGAAAGTGGGGAAGAACCTTGCCAATCAGCCGGAGAGCAGAACGAGCTATCATGGCAAGCTACGACGACCCGTAAACTAAAGAAGGTGTTCAAAAATCCCGTAGGGCGTAAAAGCAAACATGCGCCAAAAGGGAAGCAAAAGTCTATCTCATGCGGCCTGAAAGGACCGTCTACATACATATCAATTAGGGCTCTGGGGTACCCGAAGACGACCTACATTCGGGGCAGTACCCCTGGAGGCCCCGAAACTCAACGCGCAATCTCCGAACAAACCGGAAAACTTTTGTAAGCACTGATCCATTAGGTCAACCCAGGGTTGTGCCGAAGGACGGCAATGGGACAGAAATGAGCCCATGTCAATCGGCGAGAAATCGAAGTAAACACTCACATCCAAAATTAATATCAGCAATCAGCAACACAAAGGAATACATTTGAAGAGCCTTGAAGGGCATGAAAGCATAAGGAAATATAGCAAATTCGAAAGCAGAGATCTATAAGACACGCCATATGTCCTGGAAGATTGCGCTACGATCTGAATCGCCATTATAGAATCGCCAAAAGGAGCTCGAGGAGTCGAGTGTCAGAATCATTTTCCATCACATCGTCATGAGAAATGCGGAGACTATCTGTACGCGGTAAAATCAGAGGACTTGATTTTTGCTATCAAAGACATTTTAGAAGCCTTCCCGGAGACCCCGAATGAGGAAGGCCACAATCGAGTTCCCGGCCTCAGCCACAATCGAGTTCCCGGTCTCGGGGCTCGTCGAGGTCCGAATCGAAGGAAGCAAGGCCCGAGGTCAGGATAAGAAAGGAAATCTCGTAAGCACATGGCTACACCTGACAGGTCTGGCCTATCTAAGAGCCTACTGAGAGGGCTTGCGGCAGGCCGTCCCATCTTTCTACTCTTGTAAATAATATATACGTACTTTACTGAGTCCCCTTTCCTATATAAAGGGGACTCACCCCACCTTGTAAACGACTGATGTTGCTCCACTTCTCCATAATGCAATAATCTCTCTCTCTCTCTCTCTCTCTCTCTCTCTCTCTCTCTCTCTCTCTCTCTCAGTGTTCAATGACCCCAAGGTTGCCCTAAAGTTTTATTGTTCTTCATTTGTTCTTTATAATTTAGCTCCAAATTGATAGTATAGAGCCTTACTTACTTATAAGTTTATCTGTTAACCCCTTCCCGACTACGCTCGATAAGCCCGAGATAGGCTCGAGGCCTGGCCCCGAAGTATTTACTGGCTTGCTCTATGCACGGGAACGTCCCCTTACTAGTTCGATTATCACTTTGGCTAACTCGATCTCTACTATCTCACTTTACGTTTTAACACCAATCACTCTTACAAACTAGCTCGGGAATAGATCACGTATTTTTAGAATCTCATTTACAACTTTAATTGGTGTTACCATTTTCACGGTAAACACAACTATTACTTAAAAAATATTTATTTGAACTATAAAAAAAAAAAAGATATTGCATATAGATACAACTTGGTCCACCTATTGGTAAAAAGCAAATAATTCAATTCCAGTTATTGGCAAAGTTTAATATATTTAATAAAAATAATTGCTAAATTATAACCCCGTCGCCTAAAACATGGTTTCACGTATACTCTTTCTATTTTCATTTATCTTTGTCTACCGCTCTCACTAAATGTCTCTTTCCACTTTCTATCTCATATCTCGTTTTCTATTTGTCCTCTCTCACCTAAAAAATCTAAACCTTGTTTAAAATATATGGTACCTTTCATCATATGAATCCAACTGACACCTTTCCCGAAAAATTGCTATCGTCTGTCATTGTATAATATAGAACAACTTCACTTACAAAATAAAAAAATTGATCTATTATTACACACACTACAAGTAGAAAGTTATTTTCAAATAACCATAACGCATTTAGGCTTGCCCTATATTTCAATTCATTTCTATCATATTAATTCTTCATTCGAGTTCCAATATAAGTTAGCATCTTCGGAACTTTTACTCTAAATCTTAAATCAAGGAATGGTAGTATGAACTATGAATCTGACACTATTCCATTGGATGGAAAATATGAATAGAAGCCTTGGAAGAATTGGTTAACTGTTAGCTACCATGAACGATCGATCTAGAGCGGCGGATGAGAGAAGCTTAAGGCATTAAGAGAAACAAGTAACTGTTTCAATGAATTAGCTAAAGAAACAAATATGAATTTGACTTACTAACTAATATCCTAGGTACACTTCTAAACCACTAACCAACCAACCAACTAACTAACTAACTACTCTAGTTAGTTATTACAATAATAGTTTACCATAGTTAACTACCAGCATGTTGATCAATCCTTCAACATTTCCCCTCAAGCTAATGGCTGATACACATTCTTCAATCCTATTTGACTTGACAGATATTGATGTTGTGCACTTCTCCGACTTTTTGAGTATGCACGTTTTTAGTTTTTAGCACCCTTTCACATAGTTTCTTCCTTACAAAGTAACAATCAATGTAAATATGCTTTGTTCTCTCACGAAGATTAGATTGGCATCAATTTGAATTGCTGTCACACACAACTTCACAGGCAAATTGACTTTGACTTCTATTTTTGCACATAGCCCTATCAACCAAGAGATCTTTGTTGCACAACAAGCTATGGGTTTAAGTTTAATTTTACGGATGTTCCGAGTCTTAGGGTGTGTTTGGTATAACGAAAAATATTTTTTGTGGAAAATATTTTTCAAGAAAATATTTTCTTGAAAAACAAGTACTCCCTCCGTTTCAATTTATGTGAACCTGTTTGACTGGGCACGAAGTTTAAGAAAAAAATGAAAACTTTTAAAATTTGTGGTCCTAAACAAGTTCAAATGGGGCCCAGAGTATTTGTGTGGTTATAAAAACTTCTCATTAAGGGTAGAGTTGTAAGTTTAAGCTAAATTGTTACCAAATTTAGAAAGGGTTCATTCTGTTTGGAACAGACCAAAAAGGAAATAGGTTTACATAAACTGGAACATATGGAGTAGTAATCTTATTCATTTTTTGGTGCTTGGTACGCAAATTAAGGAAAATGACTTCTCAAGAGTATTTATAAATAATTTAGATATAATAAACATTAAGGCATAAACTTTCAAACCAACAACCTTCCAAATCCACAAATTTCATAAACTTTCGAACCGCTATACTTTCGAAACCGCAAAATTTCGAACCCGTAAACTTCCAAACACATAAACCTCCAAGCTCATAACTTTGATACTTGTAAAATTTTAAACCTTTAAACCGATTAAAAAAAAAAAAAACTAAAACTGAAAAATATATTTAAAAATATTTTTATTCGGGGGAGGAGGGCTAGGGGTAGGGGTAAGGGGGAGAGTGAGGGTGGGTGGTGCAGAAAAACGAAAAAATAGAAATTTAAAACAAAAACAAAAAAAATAAGGTGATATTTTTTTTGCAGTTGGGGGTAGGGTGGAATGTGGTGGGGTGGAGGAGTAGTATGGTAGGTGGTAACAGAAAAACTGAATTTTTTAAAAAAAATCTTTTTTGGAAAGGGGTGGGGGTTTGGTGAGGGTGGGAATGTTGAGAAGGAGTTTTGGAAAATGTTTTCCATTCCCTTGATAAGGAAAATATTTTTGGAGGAAAATGAGTTGATAAGGAAAATATTTTTCAAAATATTTAAGCCAACCAAACATGGGAAAATTGGAAAACATTTTTGGAAAAATATTTTCCGTCATACCAAACACACCCATAGTTTTAAAATTTTTACAGTAAATCAATAAATCAAAGTTTGAGCTAAAAATCTAAGCATAAAAGTATCAACATTCAAATGTTTTTAACAATAATGGATTATTGGTACCCTTGTGTGTTAGCTAAATTGTTGTTACTTTAGCTCGCAATAGTTCGATCATTCAACTAGTGTACTTGCAGGTACGGGTTTCCTTCTAGTTTGATTAGTTGTCCATTGAGCACTAGCGAGTATTCTTTAGATTTGTCGTAGGAGTAGTGGCTGCAGTCTGGAATGATAGATTAAGGGCATGTCCGCGGGTGGGGCAGAGTGTGGGGCCGGGTGCTGGGAGCGGGACAGGAG
>MU669743.1:0-13207 GCA_026770625.1 Nicotiana glauca | reverse complement strand
TCTTGTTGATGTCTTGAGCCGAGGGTCTCCTGGAAACAGCCTCTCTGCCCACGGGGTAGGGGTAAGGTCTGCGTACATATTACCCTCCCCAGACCCCACTTGTGGGATTATACTGGGTTGTTGTTGTTGTTGTAATAATGGATTATTACGCTTCACTTTATATTGCCAAACAAGAACTTTAAGCTTTGGAATATTGAAGAACTATGGTGTTTAAGTAAAAAAAAGTTGGGATATTTTGCTAAGACCGTAAAAAAAAAAGAGGGAACATTCCGTCAAGATCAATCCCCGTAAAGTGTAATTTTTTAAGAAAATCTTACAGAAATGACCCAAAAAAATCTCAACTTACCAATTTATAGCCATTAATCATAGACTTACTAAAACTAATCAAGCACATATCAATTAAAAATCCAAAGAAATAAGGTTCTTTCTCTCAAAGAATCACACACAAAGATCTCCTTCCATATTTTAAAGCGCGATTAATAATATTAGATGCAAAAAGGAAAGAAAAATTCATGGATGAGAGAGCAAATACGGTGATGAAATACAATAAAGAAATATATAAGATTCCAAAAATCTAAACAAAAAGGAATTTTTTCAATGGGTATGGTTGAGATTCATTGAAAACATATAGACAATAAAATTTGAAGAAGATTGGAGGTGATTTGGACTGAATTAGTATCAAAATTCGTAGTTAAAATCGAGTTCAAAAGGTTCTTTTGCGACACTTGTATCACGTATGTATCACACACGCAGGTATACATGGATATATATATACATGTGATACACATTTGATACAAATATAATACATATCTGATATACAAGTGATACATAGTGTGATACACCTGCCTTTTTTTCATGTTCATCTTCTACTTCGAATTTTCAATTCAAACCACCTCAAAAGTCCACCAAATCATCCCAAATCTGAGATTCAAGCTTCTTAAGATGTATCCAATATATTCTAATAACACTCACTCAAAAGAAAATAAATATCGCCACACAAATAGCATGACCCCACAAACTTTTTACCCCTTAAGCTTTTAATACCATAACTTTCAAAAGTATTCTTCTTTTTTGTTAAACTTCGTGCCGAGTCAAACTACCTCAAATAATATGAAATGGAGGGAGTAATATTTTATGAATTGACCAATTTTGATCATAAGCTACTTATAAATGAACATAAATGGTATTTTCCCTTTTTTTAAATAAGCTTAGCAGCCTATATTTTGGGCCCCACTTTATAATTGACACTTAAATGGAAGAAATGACATCAGATAGTAGAGCTGCTATTTAGAAATTAGTGGGTGTGTCATGTGTTCAATTTTTCAACTCAAATTTTAAGGATACAAATTCTAAAGTTAAGATTTTTAATTTAATTTTAAAAATAAAATAAATATTGGCTAAACCCTAAATAATAGCTTAAAATTGTTATCTGTGTCCCCCCCTCCCCCGCCCCCTTTAATGGAAGGCTTAGCCGCTGCTTCCGTTACCATTTGCCCTCTTTGTAATTGAGATAGCAATTTGAAGCCCTTATTTTTTATTCCTCCAACACACACATTTTGTCAAATATCCTTTATAAATTAAAGTAATAAAGTTTAGCTGCAAAGAACCCATAAAATAAATGAAAAATGACTGAAGAATACTCCTTCGCCATAAAAACTACGCATTTAAATTTACCCTCCCTTTGAGCAAGGTTTTGCATAATTTGGTAATTATCGAATTATCGTACTGAAACTGAAAAATTTGGTATTTGGTATTTGTTATTATAATATTCGGATACACATATTATTAGTTATAACATAAATATAAACAATCTAAAATTTTACTTCCATTTAGTCTCTAAGTTCATCAATTAATTCTACGAAAGTAACAAGACATCTCCAATGATCAAATTTATTCCTTTATGTATAATTTGCTATCTCTGGGTTGATATTTCCTGGTTTTGGATAAATTTTATCCACAAAGGTTTTTAGTTTTGTACTTTTGAGTACTTTAATTAAGTATATTATAGCCTACAATGCTAAGCACTAGTTAGTATTCAAACCGAAATTACCGAATCGAATAAACCTAAATCGAAAGGAGAAAAATCGAACCATACCGAATTTAATTATGCATGAAATTGATATAGCATCTTAAAAAATCGAATACCAAAAATACAAAATCGAAATATCTAAATACGAACACCCCTTCGAGTAACCGAATCGAAAGACTGTTACTATCTAGCTGTTGAGGCACGCTCCAGATATTAGAACTTCCAAATGTCAAATTAAAGAGGAGAAAGTAATAACATTACTCCCTTGAAAATAGTGTCATTCCAAATGATGCCACCATGTTCTACATCTCTTAGCCATCTCACAGGGAAGAAGTAGGTGATTTACTGTTTTCTCCTTTTTTTTCACACATGAAATGGCAGAGTTGCTCCATATGATACTCCAACTGAAGAAAGCTCAAAAATGACAATTTTTCTTTGTCCATTCTACAAACATTAACATATTTCCAACTACAGCAAAGAAAAAATGCTCTGTAAACACCAAATGTTGCCAAGATTTGTTAAAAGCAATCATTGTTAAACTCATGAGTCAGCAAAAGACAAAGTCCATTGAACTATTCTAAGAAACCTCAAGTACATCCTTGTAGGGATGGCAATTGGGGTCGGGCAAACAGTAAACGGGGCAGGGCAGGGAAATATGTAAATGGGGCAGGGCGGGACAGGGCAAAACTATATTTTTGAAAAATTTTAATGGGGCAGGGCAGGTTGTAGGTCAGCCCCTTGCTTAATTACTTTATTGTCCATGTCTTCTTTTCATTCATAAATTGATATTGAAGAAGTTAGATGATGTAACAGACACAAATTTGGGATAAGACCTTTAAATGATGGATCTATTTTTTTTAACCTTTTCTTTTTAAACATGCATGTCAATTTTACGGTAAGAAATTTGGACATAGTCAATTTATTTACCTTGTTATGGGCTTATAGCTCAAATTTAATCAATACCGAAACAAACTCATGATAATATAATTAAGGTTAATACAAATTGTTTTATAACTCATGTATAACACGTACAAAATGAGAGATGCAAATTTGATATTTTCCGGCCAACTAATGTCAGTCGCGAAAAAGGATTGGCCCCTCTAGTGATCAACAGCGATGAACAAAATTTTATTTTAAAGAAAAGTGACTAACTGAAGAAGTAGATAAGAAAGAAACAAAGTTGTTTTCAAAATATTTACTGAATAGATTAATTAGTTATTCGGAATTTTAAAATTAAAGAAGTTAATGGTTAAAATATATTACTGAAGAGAGTTTTATTTACGTAAACCAGTATTTACTGGGAAATGAAAAAAAAATGAAAATGAATCTAAACGGGGCAGGGCGGGGCAGGGCTTAATAGGGCAGGGCAGGACAAAATTTTGGAACAAGGCTAAACGGGACAGGGCAGGTCAAAATCTTAGTGGGTCAAAGGTTGCCCTGCCCGCCCCAATTGCCATCCCTACATCCTTGAGATATGAGCATGAGAAAAAGTTAAGCTCGAAATTACACATAGAAAACGTAAAAAGGCTGATGCGAGTTTTGTATATTTTTCACATAGAAAGTATATTGTAACAGTAATGCATAAGAAATCAAAAGAAGTCCAAGCTAGTAAAATTCCAATTCCAAAGGAAAAATAATAAGGCTGATGCGAGTTTTGTATCATTCGTACTTTTTAAAGTATTTTCCGTATCTATATGCTCCTCAAGTTTTCTCAAATGAATTATTTAAATTTATAAGAATAAAAATGGGTCCAATAACGGTAGTGGACAAAGCCACACCTGATGATTCGTGCACTCTTACTATTCTGCAATTTCAAAGAAAAAAAACAGTCTACCAAACAGAGCAAAAAACAAAATATATCAATAACATGTAACTGAAAACCATACCTTGCAGGTAACACCAAATGGTGACCTTAAGTCTTGAATAATGGCCCCAGAGTAATCAAAGTAAGATAAATTTGGCGATTTCACTGTCTGCAGCCAAAATAGGAGGAGGACACAACGATATACTCCCAATAAGGTGACTTGCACATATAATCAAATACCATGGCTGCAAGGTCCACATAAAAATTACAGTTACTTCTGATACCTTGAATTTTTGGTAACAAAGACAAAATACATCAAAGAGACAATGCATGTGTAAATCAGGTACGATTACTAACAAGTAATAGAAATTAGCTAAAAACTATATTCAAAAGAATTATCAACAGCAATACCGCAAGACCGTGAAAACCGAATGATACACAATTAGCAAATGAAGCCAGCTAGGACGCCAACGTGGATGCCAAGGAGATCAATTCAAAAGTTAGTTGGTTTAGTTAGTTAATATTTTGAATTAGAGTTGGAAATTTGAATTGTAATAGTGGCGGAAATATTAGTTAGAAGCAACCTTGGCATTTCTACTTCTCGATTCTTCAATGTAGTGAGCCTATATATAGATTTCATTGTAATTGTTGTGATAAAGTGAAATATACCAGAAAATTGTCCCATTTCTCTCTTCTATTCTCTATTTTCTCTTCCTCCCATATTTTGTTCTCCC
This sequence comes from Nicotiana glauca, assembly GCA_026770625.1. Taxonomy (NCBI): domain Eukaryota; kingdom Viridiplantae; phylum Streptophyta; class Magnoliopsida; order Solanales; family Solanaceae; genus Nicotiana; species Nicotiana glauca. Next base: position 8,640 of record MU669743.1, on the reverse strand, counting down.
TATCCTTCGTCTCTTCTCAATTTTCTTCTTCAAGCTACTGTTCCATTCTCGATACCTACCAATTTGGTATCAATTGGTATCAGAGCTCGTTGCAATATGACCACGTAAGACTGTTGATCCAATAACTGGGAATCAAACAGTTGACTGGCAGGAATCAAACGAAGATCTAGCTGCCCAGCAGTTAGATCTCAAGGAAGAAATGATTCAAAAACAACAGGAATTACGAGAGGAATTGGATCGAAGGCATGCAGAATTGCTACAGCTAGTAGGTTCGTTGAAAAATTCCTTTGATGGATGGCATATGCACCAACAGTCGAAAGACAGTGCTTCTAATTCAGCTGGTAGAGACAAGGTGCTGCAGTCTGGACCAGGCATTCTAGGACCAAATCCTTATGCTGGGAATGCTGTCCGTAATCATAATCTCAATTTTCCTCGATTCAATGGTGAGAACTTGAAAACATGGCTTTATATGATTGAGCAATACTTTTCTGTTGATAAAACTCCTCTTAATCAAAGGATGGTTTTAGTAGCTATGAATTTGGATGATGAAGCCTTAAAGTGGCATCAATCTTACTTGAAATGTAGAGATTCAATTGATGCTCTTGACTGGGATGAATACTTAGCTGCTTTGATTGAGACCTTTAATGAGGAATTCTCTAATCCTATATTAGAACTCAAACAGTTAAGGCAGATGGGATCAGTTAGGGAATATCAATTTGCTTTTGCACGACTGTTAGCTCAATGTGATCTATCTGTCAGTCAAGCTATCTCCTGCTTCCTGGGGGGATTGAAGGAAGAGCGGGTGCATTCTGTGAAAATGCATGAGCCTCAGACCTTATCCAAAACTTATAGATTGGCTAGATTAGCTGAGGCAACATTGGCAGCTAACTCCAGAACATTGAGGTCCAACACTAATAGTCAAACATCATTTAACATAAGGAAACCTGCTTTTGAGGGAACTACAGCTAAACCCCCTACTCATTCCACCATGGTGCCTCAGAAATTGGGATTGCCTGCTCCTAAACCTATAGCTGCCTCTAAGACCAGGAGGACTATATCTCCTACTGAGATGCAGTCTAGGAGAGCCCAAGGTCTATGCTACTTTTCTGATGACAAATACACAGTTGGACATAAGTGCAATCTTCCTAAACAATTGTTTGCACTGGATTTGGATTATGGTGATGAATCAAATCCAGAATTAGAAATTGTGAAAGTTGAGGATGAAGGTAGAGAGGAGTGGTCTGCAAATGAGGAAGATACTCCTATGATTTCATTATGTGCACTAAGTGGGATTAAAGGAGCACAAACAACGCATGTGACTGGGTATAGTAATAAGCAACCTTTGCAGATTTTACTAGATGGTGGAAGCACTCACAATTTTATTGATTGTGAATCTGCCAAGAGGCTGGGTTGTGTCATTACCCCTACCAAGGTTGGTTATATTAGCCTTGGTAATAATTCTATGGAAGCCACTTCAGGTGTTGTGAGGAATTTTCAATGGATGCTTCAAGGCACTACCTATCATTCTGATTTGATAGTGTTTCCTGCGGGCAGATATGACCTAGTGCTAGGAGCATTGTGGATGAAGACATTGAGGCCAGTCACTATGGATTACACTGCCTTGACTATGTCCTTTGATTATCAAGGAAAATATCACATTCTTAAGGGAGTATCTGATGAGTGTAAGTCTTCCAGTTCTAAATCCTTAAACAAAAAGGGAAATCAGTGCATTCAATTGCTCATGTTATATGTGCAGCAACCTGTTCATTCCTACCAACCTGAGAGTCAGTCCTATGCATTGCATTTTCCCAATGAACCCCATATTGATCCTGTTATTCAGAACCTTTTAGGACAATATTCCCAAATCTTTGCAGAACCTGTTTCATTACCTCCTACTAGGAGTGCTTTTGACCACAACATTCCTTTGCAACATGGTATTAAACCTATCAAAAAGAGACCATATAGGTACTCCTCTATGAAGAAGGACATCATTGAACTGATTAGGGATAAGCTGCAGCAAGGTATTATTCAATATAGCAACAACCCTTTTGCTTCTCCAGTAGTTTTGGTTGGTAAAAAGGATGGTTCTTGGAGATTGTGTGTTGATTATAGAGAATTGAATCACTGTACCATTAAAGACAAGTTTCCTATTCCTATTATTGATGATCTCTTAGATGAATTGGCTGGTGCAGTAATCTTCTCTAAGATAGATCTTCGAGCCGGATATCATCAAATAAGGATGTCACCTGCTGACATCCCTAAAACAGCTTTTAAGACTCATTTAGGCCATTATGAATATTTGGTTATGCCCTTTGGTTTAACTAATGCCCCATCTACCTTTCAATGTCTTATGAACCATCTGTTTCAACTTTTTATCTGAAGATTTGTGCTGGTTTTCTTTGATGATATTCTCATATATAGTAAATCTCTTGGTAAGCATGTTATGCATTTGCAGCAGGTATTTGATAGTATGGTTCAGCATCGGTTGTTAGCTAAACACTCTAAGTGTGTCTTTGGTGCTCCATGTGTGGAGTATCTAGGCCACTTTATTTCTAGTGAAGGTGTTTCTACTAATCCCAAAAAGATCATTGTTGTCCAGAACTGGCCTCCTCCTAGTAATGTTAGATAGTTGAGGGGTTTCTTAGGCTTGGCTGGTTATTACAGAAAATTCATCAAAAATTATAGTCTTATCAGTAGACCTTTTACAGAGTTACTTAAGAAGGATAACTTCAGGTGGTCTGACAGTGCAGCTCAAGCTTTTTCTACATTGAAGTTAGCTCTAACTTCTGCACCAGTGTTGGCACTACCTGATTGTTCAATTCCATTTGTGGTAGAGGTTGATGCAAGTGGTACTGGTATAGGAGCTATTCATATGCAAAATGGGCATCCTATTGCTTTTATTAGTAAAGGCTTAGCTCCAAGACATTTGGCCTTATCATTCTATGAGAAGGAGTTGCTGGTCTTGGTGTTTGCTGTTACCAAATGGTCACACTATCTGTTGAGCCAACATTTTATTGTTAAAACTGATCAGAAGGCCTTAAAATATCTTCTAGACCAAAAGTTACATACTGACTCTAAGTTGAGGTGGTTAGTCAAATTACTTCCGTTTGATTTTGAGATACAGTATAAAAAGGGCAAAGAAAATATAGTTGCTGACTCTCTTTCAAGGGTAACTGGTGCTGAACTTATGACCTCGATGGTCTCTTCTGTGAGCTCTGAAGTGTGGCATTCTATTTCTTCATTGTGGTCCACTGATCCTGAGCTTATTGCCCTTATTTCTTCTCTACAACATACTCCCCAGAAACACTTCACTTTCTTAACAATCAGCTGAGAAGGAAAGGCAAACTGGTCATTGGAAAAGATCCTGCCTTGAGGCAGCATATTCTCAGTCTGTGGCATTCCTCACCCACAGGTGGTCATTCAGGTATTGATGCTACTGGAAGGGTATCCGTCAAGATATTTTGGATTTTATCCATAAGTGTGATGTCTGTCAAAGAAACAAATATGACACTTCAGCCTCCCCTGGGTTGTTGCAACCATTGACTATCCCTTCTCTTCCTTGGTCAGATATTAATATGGATTTTATTGAAGGATTGCCTAAATCCTCGGGCAACACTGTTATTTGGATTATTGTTGACCGGCTCACCAAATATGGGCATTTTATTGCTTTGGCTCACCCATACACAGCTAAATCCTTAGCTCATACCTTTCTAGACTCTATCTTTCGACTACATGGATTTCCTGCCTCAATCACTAGTGACAGAGATCCTATTTACATTAGTGCTTTTTGGAAGGAATTCATGTCTATTCAAGGTGTTTCTATCCATACCTCCACAGCTTATCATCCTCAAACTGATGGTCAGAGTGAGGTTTTGAGCAGGTGCCTTGAAACTTACCTTCGATGCTTTTGTTCTGACTCACCTAAGGACTGGGGTTCCTTCTTGTCTATTGCTGAACGGTGGTACAACTCTACTCCCCATTCAGCTATCAAAACCTCTCCCTTTGAGCTTCTTTATGGTTACCCCCCTCCCATTCATCTTCCCTATCTTCCTGGGGACTCCTCTATGGATCAAGTTGAGGACATACTTTTGGTTCGAGAATTTAAGCTTTAGCTTGCCAAGTTTCACCTTTGTCGAGCTCAACAACGCATGCAAACCCAAGCCAACCTCCATCGGACTGACAGAGTTTTTGTTGAAGGTGACTGGGTTTTTGTCAAGTTGCAGCCTTATAGGCAGTCCACACTCTCTCTTTCTCCTTATCACAAACTCACCTCTAGGTACTTTTGCCCTTATCCTATTGTTCAGCGGGTGGGTGTTGTCGCTTATACATTGTTGTTTCCTCCTGAGGTTCAAATTCATCCCACCTTTCATGTTTCTCAACTCAAACGCTGCTATGAACTGCCTTCAACCATTATTCATCCTCCAGTTCTGGACTTGGCTAGTCCCTTATGTCCTCAGTCGGAGGCAATGTTGAGTCGACGTCTCATCAAGAGAGGTAACAAGGCAGTGGATCAGTGTTTGATTAAGTGGAAAGACCTAGATGATTCACAAGCAACATGGGAGTTAGCTTCTCTTATTCGCACTAGATTTCCTCATTTCATCCTTGGGGACAAGGGTGCTCTTCATGGGGAGGGTATTGATACACAATCAGCAAATGAAGCCAGCTAGGACGCCAATGTGGATGCCAAGGAGATCAATTGAAAATTTAGTTGGTTTAGTTAGTTAATATTTTGAATTACAGTTGGAAATTTGAATTGTAATAGTGGCAGGAATATTAGTTAGAAGCAACCTTGGCATTTCTACTTCTAGATTCTTCAATGTAGTGAGCCTATATATAGATTTCATTGTAATTGTTGTGATTAAGTGAAATATACCAGAAAATTATCCCATTTCTCTCTTCTATTCTCTATTTTCTCTTCCTCCCATATTCTGTTCTCCCTATCCTTCGTCTCTTCTCAATTTTCTTCTTCAAGCTACTGTTCCATTCTCGATACCTACCAATTTGGTATCACCGAACCAGTGCTCATAGAAGTCGTCCTGAATCTTGGAGGTGCAATCCACAAGTGTGTGCAGACCAATTTTTCAAAAACAGCATGTAGCAACTCTTTTTCTGAGAGAAAAGTAACAGAAATAGAAACCATAGAGTAAGAAGAAAGAAAGAGATCAGGAAATAGAGAAGTGTAGGCCAGATGTCCCAAATAAGTAGACATGTGTCGTCCCAAGGAAGAGAAATATACGCCTGCAACTTAATTAGAATCGCTTGTACCCGCCAAGGGATAAACAAATTTAATCACCAATGACAAAGGTCCAAATCCACAATACAATCTCGATTACTATGTGTACAATAATTTAATGCAGTGTTCGTACACCCTGCTCTCACTTATGTATATAAAAAAAATATACCAAGTATTTCATGAATCTAAATTTTTTATTTATGAAAGCCAAACCTTATTAATCAAAATGTGTGCATTTAACCAAACAAATATGAACCTGTATGATTGGATTTATGTGTTTCTCTCCAATCTACGCTTTTGTTCCTCTTGTAACTTACTTACTGATTCATTGCTGAAAAGAGAAACTCAAACATGGGGTTGAGGCACTTTAATGCTTCCAAGGCTTGTTGGTACATGAAAATTGTTAACATGGAAAAGGGAAGAATCATTCTTATGCTTAACACTATAAAATTAAATATTTCTAATTAATTTTATTAGTAAATTAACTATTTTTAATTAAGTTTATTAGTGCTTAACACAAATAGGTGGAACTTTTCTTCGAACATGAAGAGTTGACAACCATTTATCAAAGCCACGGGAATCACACATAGGATATAAAAGGTACAAATACAAATATACTTTAACCAACCATTTTAGACTTAAGTACTTGTATAACCACACGTCATTTTTTTCTATGAATTCAAACAAAAAGCTCTACTTCAAAAGTAATACGCAAAAAACAATCAAAGAACCAGAAATTGACTATGTTTCCCTCAAAAGATATTGAAAACTTAGAATCAAATCTTTGGGAAGATCGAAAAGATCAAATAGCTGGAAAAGTAAAGAAAAAGGAAAGCAAGAAGTCATATTGATGGAAGTTATCACTGATAATAAAATACAGCATGTACAGATAGAGAACATTATATAAGTAAAAATTTTCATATATACATATATCGTCAGGAAAGAAATGTATATAAAAGTAGTAAAGTTGGAGAAGAACAATTTAAAAGTCAAATATAGAGCAAATGAATAGACCCAATCTCGCAACAACAATTTTGATACTACAGGTTATTACAAAAATTGAATTGCATAACTCACAACCAAACTTTTCAAAAGTAACACAAGCAGGAAATTAAACATGGAAAAATATTCTCTTAAACAATTGAAGAATGTCAAATAAAAAAACACACACAAAGAGGTATACAAAATGCATATATTCCAACCATTAACGGAAAATAGGTAGTGTGCGATAAATAAAGAATAAAAAGAAGAAAAAAAAACTTAGCGCAACCCGAAAATACAAAAACACGAAAGACAAACTCGACCCAGAGAAATTTGAAAAAGATGACCCATAGCAATGGCCAGAAGCTGAGCAACAAAGGAAGCAAAATGCAGAGAGAGTAGAGCTCTGGAGTGGATTCTAGAATCTATCGATAAGGAGAGGAGAACATATACATACATGTATTACATAGAAGTAATTTTAGTTGCAATTTGCCCCAAAAGAATTTGATATCACAAGTTTTCCCCTGTTCGTCCACCTCCAAATCCCATCTGTTCGTCCACCTCCAATTGCCGTTTCAAAATATTAGTAACAAGGAGAATTCCAGATTAAAAAATAGAATCATATGTTTACATGCCCATAAAAAAAATAACGGATAAAACTAAGTAAAATTAAAGAATAACCAGGAAAACCTAAACAAAATATAGAAATTTTGAAAGGAAACCAAAATCCAAGGCCAGAAGGAGCAGCAAACAAAACAAATGCATAAGATGGTTAAGAGAAAGAGTAAATAGTTGTTCAAGATGGAGACTTACTTTCTCTCTTGCCCATCTTCTTCAGGTGCATGTGCAGGACCGGCTAAAGGAGAGCCAATCCACGGGAATTTCTAGAATATATGAAAATCTGATACTACCTCCGTTCCAATTGCGAGTTTTTTGAAAAAAGAATTACCCTGATCCACATAAATAATTTGGGTCCCTTTTTGACTTGTTAAGTACCACAAATTGCAAAAGTCTTATTTTTTTCTTAAACTCTATATCCAGTCAAACAGGTTCACATAAATTGCATAAATTGGAACGGAGAGAGAAACTTTTAAGAAATCCGTAGTAAAACCACGAACATCCATGGAAAATAAATTGACAGAGCTAAATATGATGACCCGCCATGTTATCATGCCACATAGGTGCCATTTGGCATATATTAATACCATGTGGAAGCTTACATAAGAAGAAGGCTAGCATTTGTGAGAAGATTCTAGAGAAGTATGGACATTTCCTTAGGAAGAACCTAGATCCTTATAGATTTGCTAGAAAAGTCCTTGGAATCTTCTAGGCTTGTAGAGAATTCTAGAGAAAGTCATTATCTTGTAAATATCAAGTATTTGTATAATAATTAATATTTATACATTAGCCCCCAGGAGACTAGTATATAAAAGGGGCCACTCATTTGTAATTCATCAATCAAACAATTCAAGTTCTCTCTAATACAAAGTTTTCTTTAACAATTTCATTGCGTTCTTTCTTCCATTCTCTTAGCGATCTTGAGTGTAGTAAGGCTGGCTTGGCATAGCAAGAACGTGAGCAAGTTGTGCAAGACCGTGAGCGAGTTGTCAAGTATCGCACGTGTACTTAGTTAACAACTAAGTGTGAGCACGTGATTTTTTCCTACGAGAACTACTCCCAGAAAATTCAAAATAAAATAATTGTGTTGTTTGCAATTTTTGTGGATTTTGCGTTATTTTTCTCTTATTGTTTGCGTTTGCGTGTGCATGTCTATTTGCTAAATTAATAAAAAAAAATACAAAAAAATATGTCGCATTTGCATTTTTAGATTTAATTGTACAATTAGGAGTAATTAAGTTTGTTTTACAAAATGAAAAATCACAAAAAATAATGTAATTTGCATTAATGTCCAAATTGTATGATTTTTATTTTTTGGTATTTAATTAGTGGGATAATTGTTATTGGGAGTTAATTAGTTGTTTTCGATAATTCAATTAGGTCTTGTAATTTAATTTAGGATTTTTAAATTTTAATTTTGGAACAAATAAAAGAAAAGAGATCANTTCATTTCATTTTTCATTCCCCAGCCCTAAATCCCTTTCAAGACCCGCCTCCCCCTCATCGTTCACAACCAAGCGACCACCAACACCGCCCAAGCCGCTGCCATCTCTATCTCCCTCACCAACCAACCAAGCCGCCGCCTCTGCTCCTTCACACGACCACCCCACCAATGAGCCATCAGCGAGGAACGACCACCCATCTCGCTAGTTTCTTTTTGCCATTCTCGCCGCCAGACCTCTCACGCCGCTGACCAACTCCACGCCGGCAACCACTCACTCTATCGTCACTCCTTGTGAGCACGTGATTTTTGCCCCAAGCAAATAAGTCCAAAATAAATATATAAAAATGATTTTTGTGTGAAATTT
>MU669742.1:26746-43538 GCA_026770625.1 Nicotiana glauca | reverse complement strand
AAACTTGATTGTGCCCGTGTGGCTTGCATGCATATATAACTGGACTGATTGTGGACCAGGCTGCACGCCGCAGCGCATGCTATGATTATATTGCGCTTGGGCTGTAGGAGCCCCTCCGGGTCTGTACAGACCCCCAGTGAGCGCCGTCGACGTTAAATGGATCGGGCTACGCGCCGTAGCGGTCATGTGCATTGCATTACATTCATGCATCATTTTCTATATGTCCTACCTGTCATTACCTGTTGTTGTTTCATTGTTAAATGTATAGACTAATTGGTTATAGCTTTATATTGTGCTATTTTGGGATTTCATACTGTCAGATATTATACATGTCTATTACCGCTGAGTTGGAAGTACTCACTTTACTCCCTGCACCTTTTGTGCAGATTCAGGTACTTCGGGAGCTTAGTTGAGTTAGTTGTTGCTTCCAGAGTTTTCAGGAGTTGTCGAGGTAGTTGTTTGACGTCCGCAGGACCCGACTCCTCCCCTATCCTTTTATCTTTTCAGAATTTTAGAACTNTAAGTATTTAATTAATTGGTTTTGAGCTCCATGCTCGGGTTGAGAGAGTGAATGGTCGGGCTTGCCTAGCATTAGTGTTGGGCGCCATCACGATCGGGTTTGGGGTCATGACATGTTGGTATCAGAGCCTAGGTTACTAGGCCTTATGAGTCATGAGCCGGTTGGTAGAGTCTCGCGGATCGGTACGGAGACGTCTGTATTTATCCTCGAGAGGCTGAAGAACCTTTAGGAAAACTTCACTTTCTTGGAATTCTTATCGTGCGTACTTGATTCAGCTTGAAAAAAAACTCTTGAAATTCCTTCCGTGTGATCGTATGCACGAACGGGCGCTCAGTATCAGATGTTCCTCGATGGCTTTTGATTCCCTGATCGAAGGACGAGGAGTAATCTCTGTGAGTTTGAAGTTAGACCAGTCTGGAGGACTAGAGGCCGAATCTTTGCCAACTGCTTGAGCACCGAGGTGCTGATTTTGTGAGCAAGTGTTTTGAACTCATATGTTCATTATTGTCCTTATTAGCCAGAATGTCTGTTGGATATCCACGTGAGGAGTATGTTAGTGCTGCGAAGTGTATTTATACGACTTGGTAGTGGCGAAGAAGCCTACTGGATAGTAGATGAACTATTAAGTGATTCGTTTATTATTGTGATCTGTTGAGTAGCCCCGAGTTATGGGCGCGTAAAGAATATTTTTCGTGCCTCCTAGTTGGAAAGTAAAGTGCATTACATGTGGCGGTATGAGTTTAGACTTTGGAAGATTAAGTGATTGTGTAATGTGTATGCCAGTGGAAGGTATACAAAAAAATAGTAACTAAAGGTAAAGCTAATGGGTAATTGGCTTTAAGGGAAATCTATTTGTCATATTAGTTAGATAAGTTTGGGAGCTGAGATCGCTTCTGTAAATGTATTGTGACGAAATTGTTGAGTCAAGGAGACCACCTTGAATGCCGAAAGCATTAAAGAAAGAATATGTTCCTACTTGGATGAATAACCCAATAATGGAGGGTTGAAGGGTATTTTCTATGTTTTATAATTCAAATAGGTGCAACGCATGTCCATGTATTAATTTTGATAGTATAATACATGTAGTATTGAGATTTATGTAATTGATATGCATTGTGATGCTTTGTCAAGTTGTGGATGTGTTGTTAGGATGGTTTTGGTGATTCGCTGGCAGGTGGATAGGCCCAATTACAAAGGAGACTCTGCCGAAATTTTTGAAAAAAAAAAATTTGGGACTTGGTAAAAATTTGGTCAGCTAGAGAGTGGGCTTGACTGTTATGTGAGTGAATGCAAGAACTTCAGAAGAGTTAAAAATTCCAGATGATTCGTGTTCACGAGCTTATGATGGAGTGAGTTTAATCTCACCATGATATTACGACAGCAATAGAGTATATGTGTTGTGATCTATGGCTTCGAGCCAAGTTGGGGAGCTTGTTATTGGTTAGTGGATTGTACGGTTATGTACTATGTTAGTTCCGATTTGATGCATACTGGTGAGTCAGTTCTGGTTGTGGAAATTTGGCCGAGAATGGTACGAGTGAAGGAAAATTTTTGACAAGATGTCATGAGCTCGGATGAGCAGGTAATAAGTTTCGAAGTTTACAGTAAGTTGGAATTGTCTTCAGCGTCACCTAAGATCGGTGTTTTGTAAAAAGGGGTTTTGCGTCCTGGTTAATGATTCTTGGTCGCTCTTCAACGTTAGTGTGACCGGTGGTTTAGAGGTACGCTCCAGATAATTTTGTGGTAGGTTGTGGGAGTGTATTCCACTAGAAGATTTTATAAGAGTGACATGTGATCATNGAAATTGCTTATGTGTTGAGAATCCGCGTTGGGATGAGGTTACCTGAGCAACTTGGCTCCTGAAATTCAGATTGTATATCGCACCTCAGTTATGATTGAGTTTTGCAGTTATAACGCTAAATATCCCTCGGGGATGATATTACGCACTTAGCATGCTTATGATCGATATTCGGTATTTTGTTGTAATGAGCAGATTTGGCTCGATGTGTATCTCCTTATGTGAGATCTATGTGTGGATCGGGTGGCACGCCGCCATGGGTATGTTATCTGGATCGGGTTGCACGCCGCAACAATGTGAAATCGAGTATAGTTTTCTATAAGCTATCTTTGTATGCCTTGCTTCCTGTTTTCCAAGGAAAGTCTGTATTAGTGCGTAGGATTTGGTAATTCCTTCCAGAGCTCGTTTTCTTTTGTATTGCGTTCGAATTGGTAGCCTATTGGCACATTGGGGCATCATATGCGACTTATAATTATGTCTGGAGTGGCTTATTGCCTGAGCAGTTCGTACTGGGTGAGACGAGATCATTGAATTTGAGATCAGTACAATCTGAGTATGTGAAGTAAATTAAAGAGCTAAGACCATTGTTTGGCTCAAAATGAGGTGATAGTTCTTGCCAAGAGTATAGACTAATGAATTGTTGATTCGGCGGTGTTATGAGTTTATACAGATCTTATCTGTCATGTCGGTATTGTAAGAATTTGAACAAGACCTATGTATGTCATGCAGAGCATGGGATGTGTAATGATTTTTCTTCTAGATGGGATCAATGGAAGTTCTTGACTAGTTGAGTACGTAAACGTTCATGGTTCGGAAGGGAGGAGAAGTCCTCATGTTACCTTAGGATGATATGGTATATGCGATATGTCGTGAAGGATTGAGAATTGCGTGTGTAAGGTTATGGTACAGTTCTGAATGGAAATTCATAACATTCTTAGGCAGTACGGGCAGCTTTGGGTGATTAGAGAAATGAGCTTCAGATGATTAGGGGGAATGATCTTCAGATGATTAAGGAAATTTTATTTCTAATCATAGTGAATTGTACAGGTTACATGTTTCAGAAAAAGGCCAATGTGATTAAGTTGATGGCACTTCAATAATATTGGGGTCAGGTATGATGATACATGTGCTATATAGGGTTGGAGACTAGGAGTTCTCATGTTCAGGCTATATTGTGGTTGTGGATCGTGTGCGTCGGTACTGTTTAACGGCTACCAGGATTTGGAGGCTCGAGTGGATCTTTACTTGCTGGTATGTTAGATTTTGTATGTGATGTCAGAATTTAGACCGGTTGTCTTAGCGTCGGGCAATTCTGAACTATTGTGCTATGGGCTATGCCGGAAATGCCACGGGTTGAGTGGCGAGGTGAGTTGGATTATGTTCTATCAGGTTTGCGTGGTATGTGTTATTTGTTTCACCGTGGGTGTAATGATTTGCTCTGGCTCCAGCCATCAATTGAGCATGGTTGTCGATTTCAAGCATAGTGACTTGAGGTGTTTCATGTGGAGTAATATTTGGATAAGATCGCGCGTTGCAGCAAAGCTGTATGGAAAACATGACCTTGCAGGTCAAAAATTTGTGTGTCCCATTTCTATGATGTGAGACAGAGTCTCAGCCTTGTGTGTGGCAGTACTAGTGAATTTGAGGTACAACTCTCTCAGTTGAGTCATTTTCATGATTTGAGTATGTTCGGACCGTTTCTTATTGGTGCGCGTACTATGCGAGTTGAGGCTTAGGCCTGTGTTGAGGTGTCATATCACCAGAGTGGTGTGTTGGATTCGAGGTGATCGTTGGAGTCATTGATGAATACGAACAGATTTGATTTTGGTTTGTTAGAAGTATAATATCGAGGTTCGGCTCGGAAATCTGTTGTGGTATTAGTCAAAGGGAAGTGGCTTCATAAGTGGTTGGTCTGAGAGATGGTTATGATTTGCTGCGTGTCTCGTTTATCGTTGGCAGTATATGAAAGTGTTGGAATAAGACTTTAGCTGATAAGGGATTTTCTATCGGTAATTGGTTGTTGTGGGCAACTACTGTGAATAGAAGTTATCGTTTCGAGTGCTTGGATTATGCAGTATATCATATGATTTCACCGAGGTTGCAGGTATGGGTATTACAGCTGGTTCGAGACTATTCAAGTATAGGTGTGAGATTTTGCTCATATTGATGGTTTCAGAATTAAAAAAGGAAGTTCTATGATTTATGGGCGAGACTAGATTGTGTAAATTCGATTTAAATGTGTTATCGGACCTATATGAGATAGGGTGACGTGGAATCACCCCTGGATTTATACCTGGTAAGGTTATTCAGCAATTGTTGGGCTTTTGGAACAACTCTGGGCACGTTCGAGGACGAACGTTTGTTTAAGTTGGGGAGAATGTGACGACCCGACCCGTCGTCTCATGAGTTACTACCCTGTTCTTCCCATTTTCGGCTTTCTTATGTTTCATTATCGGTATTGGGTGCGTTAGAATTTATTTGGAATGATTTTGATAAGAAATGAGACACTTAGTCTCTTTTAAGAAGGCTTAAGTTGGAAAAGTCAACCGGATGTTGACTTGTGAGTTAGAAGGCTCGGAATTGAATTCCGATGATTCGGTTAGCTCCGGGTGATGATTTAAGGCTTAGGAGCGCAATCGGAAGTAATTTTGGAAGTCCGGTGAAGAAGTTAGCCTATTTTGGCGAAGTTAGTATTTTGGCGATTTCCGGTTGATAGGTGAGATTTTGATCCGAGGGTCGGAATGGAATTCCGAGAGTTGTTGTAGCTTCGTTAGGTGAATTGAGATATGTGTGCAAAATTTCAGGTTATTCGGAGGTGATTTGGTTGGGTTTTTGATCAAATGCGTGTTTCGGAAGTTTTAGAAGAACTTAGGCTTGAATCCGATGTAAATTTGGTGTTTTGATGTTAGTTTTGGTATTTTGAGAGTGCAACTAAGTTTGCATGATCATATGTGACATGTTAATATGTTCGTATGCGGTCCCGAGGAGCTCGGGTGAGTTTCGGATAGGTTTGGGTTGCGTTGTGCTCGTTTTTCTTATGCTTCGACATCGTTTCTTCAAGCATAAATGATATCATATTGAACAAATGAGCTCCGATTAATGTTTTGAATGAAGCATTAGATCCGTATCGTAATTACGGACCCGTAGCAAAAAGAATCATCGAATTTGGACATCGTATGAGGATTTTATGGCCATTTTACTAAGGTTGCCCAGATTTTCAGGTTAATGACGAAATTGCCCCTGACGGCGTATTAAAAACCTGCACTATTTGCAAATCTTAAAACCTACATATCTCCTTCATTATAAGGTCAAATTGAGTGATTCAAAAGCCTAAATTCATTAGAATTTCACAAGGAATCCATTGGGAGCAGTAAAACGCGTGAACAGTATACCTATAATGAGCAGGTCGAGTTTTCTTCCAATTTTGGAACGGGAAGAAGCTTCTGAGGCGATTTTTAAGAGAGAAAATCAGTGGGTATCACAGAGGTAAGTGATTTGATTATTAAAACTCATTTATGGGTGATTATAGACCATAATCCCATTCTTTAATTCATGAAAAACAGTAGAAAAATAGGATTTTGGGGCCTGAAATTATGAGACCTTTAGGGGTCGATTTGAGGGGTCAAACGGACTCCGATTTTGGTGTTCTTTATATGTACGGAATCGGGAGAAGATGAAGAACACTTTTCTGTAAAAATTTCTGAGTTTCGAGAAGTGGGCCCGGGGCTCGGGTTTTGTCAATTTCGGGATTATTGATGTTTTTCGATTATTTTCGATTGGGTTTTGATCCTATAGCATAATGTGACGTATTCGTTGTGGTTTTGGTCAGATTCGACGCGTGAGGAGGTCGATTTGAGAGGCAAGGGCATAGCGAGCTAGGATTTTGGCCGGCTTGAGGTGAGTAATAGATGTGGATGATGACCTGAGGGTTTGAAACCCCGGTATATCACACTGTGACGCTATATTGAGGCGAGACACGTACTCTACGGCGAGTGCGGGGTCGTTTGTGATTGGAGGACTATGGCTTAGTCCGTCCGAGTGATGTTCATAATGTGCATTGACTAGAAATTGATTGGTAAACATCCTACTTGGATTGCTATGAGCATATTTGGGCTGCGTGCCGATTATTTGGATCCCGTAGGGATTATTATCACTGTTTCCATGATGCTTAGCATGTTTTCATGATATCATTCCTGAGTTAAATACTGTCTCAAAATGATTAGTAAATTTCTAAGGTTTTAAATCACTTAAACTATAATACCTGTTAAATGGAACCGAAAATGGTAAACTTGATTGTGCCCGTGTGGCTTGCATGCATATATAACTGGACTGATTGTGGACCGGGCTGCACGCCGCAGCGAATGCTATGATTATATTGCGCTTGGGCTGTAGGAGCCCCTCCGGAGTCTGTGCACACCCCAGTGAGCGTCGTCGACGTTAAATGGATCGGGCTACGCGCCGTAGCGGTCATGTGTATTTCATTGCATTCATGCATCGTTTTCTATCTGTCTTACCTGTCATTACCTGTTGTTGTTTCATTGTTAAATGTATAGACTAATTGGTTATAGCTTTACATTGTGCTATTTTGGGATTTCTTACTGTCGGATATTATACATGTCTATTACCGCTGAGTTGGAAGTACTCACTTTACTCCCTGCACCTTGTGTGCAGATTCAGGTACTTCGGGAGCTTAGTTAAGCTAGTTGTTGCTTCCAGAGTTTTCAGGAGTTATCGAGGTAGTTGTTTGACGTTCGTAGGACCCGACTCCTCCCCTATCCTTTTATCCTTTTAGCATTTTAGAACATGGTTATTGTTGAGGGTTCTTGACTCTGTATTATTTAGAGGCTCTAGACTCATGACCCCCAGGTCTTTGGGAGTTACAGTTTATGTTAGTGTTTCGTATTGTTTTTATTTGAGTATTTCAACTATGAGTATTGATATTTGATTTAAGTATTTAATTAACTGATTTTGAGCTTCATGCTCGGGTTGAGAGAGTGAATGGTCGGGCTTGCCTAGAATTAGTGTTGGGCGTCATCACGACCGGGTTTGGGGTCGTGACAAGAACATTACGTTGAGAGACATCTTAAGAAGTTTGAATATTTTAATGTCACACCAGTGAGCACTTCTTTTGATGCTAACTCTAAGTTGAAAAAGAATAATGGTGACCTACTTGCTCAGTCTAAATATGCTCAGATTATTGGGATCTGATACATTTAATAAATTTTACAAGGCCTGATATAGCCTATGCAGTATGTAGACTGAGTAGATATACTCATAATCCCAACAAAGAGCATTGGTATGGATTAGCTAGACTAATGAAATATTTGAGAGGAACCATGAATTATGGTATCCTATATAGTGGATTTCCTTCTATTTTAGAAGGGTACAGTGATGCAAACTGGATCTCTAATTCAGATGAGACAAAATCCACTAGTGGTTATGTATTCACCCTTGGTGGTGGTGCAATATCGTGGAAATCAGCTAAACATACGATCATTGCTAGATCGACTATGGAATCAGAGTTTATAGCTCTGGAATTAGCTGGTTCTGAGGCAGAGTGGCTAAGAAACTTCTTAGTTAATGTCCCTTTAATAAAGGACGTATTGCCTCCTATGTCTATGAATTGTGATTGCCAAGCGGCAATAGCTATAGCAAAGAATAAATCTTATAACTGTAAAAGTCGACACATGAAATTGAGACATGATGTCATAAAACAACTGTTGAGAGATGGAATAATTTCCATTGACTATGTGAAGTCAGATATAAATTTGGCCGATCCTCTGACTAAACCTGTGGGAAGAAAATTAATTTTTCCAACCTCAAAAGAGATGGGGTTAAGGCCGACATGTTGTCAATAGAGATGATAACCCAACCTATGTGATTGGAGATCCCATAAAGTAGGTTCATATGGGTAATAACAAGTCAATATTGACACTGATGCACTAAAAGAGAGTGCTTGACTGCTATTAATTGAGAGGCTGAGTTATAACTCTTAATGAAATTCATAGTCCTTATGGATGGTGTATTTAAAAGCAGTATACACTTGATGAATTCACCTATATGAGAGTGGAGTGGTCCGCTCCTATGAGATTTTGGCCTAGTCTCTAGAGCTCTCATGAATAACCAGGCACGCGCATGACCTATTGGGCGAAAAACCGCGTTGAACAGCAAAATTACCGAGGGTCAAAATGTGATTGATAAAATCTCTGACTTACAATAAGAATTATTGGTTCATAGAAATATTACATTTCACCAATAATTCTGTGTGTATAATTTTATTGGTCTAAGTTTGGTTCATAGTCCAGAAGATACCAAACCTATTACATTTGGACCATGCAAATCCAGCAAGTCAATTCTTTCATTCATTTATTCTTATCCTATAAATTTTGAAAATATGTGGGGATTGTGGTAGTATTTTCAAAATAAAAGAATCCAAGTGTTATGCCTTAAACCAAGTGTCAATATGCATGTAAAGAGGTAAACCTTCTAGAAGCAATGGACACATGGCTTATTTTGTCCAAGTGTTATCTTGCATGAAGTATTTTTGACAAGTAGATGAACACTTGTCATTTTCTTACAATAATCTTACAACTATAAATACCCACTTTCTGTACCATTTCAACACACCCAACAAATACTTCTCTCTTTCATGATTGCTAATGATTAGTAATCATCACCACAAAGCTTCTCTTTTCAATAACGTGTAGCCTTGTAATTTTCAATTTCTTTTATAACCTGTGTTTATTTCCTCATTCCAAACTTGCTAGATTTATTATTTAATTTTGTTGATTCATGTATCCTCTAAATCAAATAGAGGTAGCCTTGTTTAATTCTGGGGAAACCTTTCACATTACTGAAATAGTTTCTTATGACAGTGCCTAGCACGACTCAAGCCAGTTGGTGTATTTTCGCTTACATATAATTCTATTGCAGTATTATTATTGTTGTTATTTTCGGTGTCATTTCCCTACACTTCTTGTATCTACAAAATGACATATTTTTATATTTATAATTAATGTAACTTTAAATTCTATTTTATTTTTAATTATATGATTTATAGCCGTACAATTTATGACTTGTTTTAAATTTAAAAAAAAAACATTTTTGACTCTAAATCAAAAATAGTCACGCTAAATGAGACGGCAAGAGTACTACTATAGACTATAGTCACATGAGCATCTCCAAGGATTGGTCAATGCAAGATTAAATTGTATGGTTGAGGAACCGATGACGGTAGTGATCTTTTCATATATGGATAGATACAAGTTGCTGCAGTCTCAGTACAGAAATGATCCACATATACGGTTAGAGTTTTCTATAATAATATTTTTATATAATAACGCTTTATTATAAAAATTAAAATTTTTTCGGAACCAATTTTCATATTATATTATAATATATATTCTCTATAAGAACACTTCTCTATAATATTTAAAAATATTCGGAACAAAGAAGATTGTTCTAAAAAGATTGACCAAATACATAATTGGACCCTTAAACTTGACTTTTTTTGCCACTTGGACACTTAAACATAGAGTTGTTCCTATCAGACCCTTCAACTAAATTATATATGTGCCAATTAGGCACTTTGTAGACTATCTGAGAATTTTTTTTATAAAAATTAGCGTTGGATATGTAATTAGCTGCACTTGTGTATTTAATAGCTTTTACGGCTTTCTTCTTTGCTTATGAAATAGCTGCATTAGTGTATTTGATAACTTTGCTCTTTTGTTGAAGTACTATTTTTGTTAAAAGTTATTAATGTCAAAATGCAACTTTTATCAAACCACTTGGGTGTTTTAATTTGTAAAGTTTTATTCCAGTAGCGTGTAAAGAGAACAAGCATGCCAAATGAGAATAGTCAAATCCATGTATACTATACTTTCTTTTTAAAAAAATTAAGAGGAAAAATGATGGGTTCACGGGAAGAAGAAGAGAAATAGAATGTAGGGTAAAAATTAGTTTTAAGTGGAATAATATATTAGAATATAATAATTATAAAATAATAATCACAACATTTTTCTCATGTTCACGCGTCTTTTCTCACGCACTCAATTATGTCACTACAAAGTGTCTAATTGGCACAAATGCGATTTAGTTGAAGGGCCTAATAGGAATAACTCTATGTTTAAGTATTCAAGTGACAAAAAAAATTAAGTTTAAGGGCCCAGTTATGTATTGTACCAAAAAAGTTTGAGTTATGTATTCTACCGAAAAGGTTTGACTGTACGTGGTATTTTTACTGTTATGTTATATCGAGAGTTACTTTATGTGTTGCTTGACTTAAATCGAATGATGGATTTGTTTTATAATTGGCCGACTTTCTGGATCCCGATTTGATATAAAAAGCATGTGCCAATTTACAATTCATTGTTGGAGCCCAATAATAAATTGTGTGGAGGATCTTTTTCGTACCTGGAGCCAACAGCTGTAAAAATCAGTAGATCTGTCACTTCCATGTACGACACATAAACAAGAGACGCACTACAAACAGTGTAAGAATAAAATATGAGTTCGGAACTGAGATGCCGTTGTTTTGTACTTAAAATATTTTTGTAGGTGTAAAAAATGGTTACCAAAATAAATACGCAGTTTAACAACCGTTTGAAACGTTAAGGTAAAATGCGATTCAACAAAACCAACAAAACACAGTTAAATATGGCGTTTTACCATCTCCTTTTCATTTCAGCAAAAATGGGGATCCATCTTGAAACTGGGTCCCACACATCAATAATAGTGGGCTGGTGGATATGGATATAACTTGTTAAAAAGAAAAGAATGACATGTTCTCACTGTACGTACTTTTTCACTGTAATTTAAATATATTTGTAACTTTAAAATTTATGATTTATAATAATAACTTTTTATTACAAAGAAAATAAAATATCGATGTCCGAATTCTAAAAGGACGTCAGATGTTTTGATTCAGCTATATTCTGAGCCTTATAATTTTTTTTATTTGCACCATGAGAATATGAATTGGAGCCTCCTCTCCAGTGAGAGCTCATTGCATGTTGTCACAAAAAAAGACAGCCTCTTGTAATGATCTAAACTCCACAATATGTCGCGAGCATTATTAATGGTCGCTAAGCTTTTCCTCACTTTTTAAAATTTCAATTGAGTATTTGGGGAAACACTACTACATCTGACCAACTCAGAATACAGTACTCATATTCTTCTTGTAGCCGCGCCCGCGAGCGTACAAATTCCACCCATTCTGGATTCTTATCCGGTTGATTCAAATAGTGGGATAGTAGGTCCAGTTCAGATGGGAGAATACCAAACAGGGAATAAAGTAAAACAGCATCAAACAAATTAGCATAGATCCTATATCCAAAAATTACCAAGCAATAAAGATAGTAAATATTTTAGAATAGAAAGTTATCCGGCCAGCTCTGGTCGTCGTAATATTGAGGCAAGCAATGGATCCTTCTTCACAGTAATAGTGATAGCTCACGTCCTTTGGCAGATTTTCATTCAACCTGTTTGGGGACACCATTTCCTCTCCTACGCTTCTCAACAAACTGTAAGCGAAGTACACAAGAATTGCACATTACCCCTACATTAATCCCAACTTATAATTATTACTCTATTAGTTAAAATACTTTTGAAATCTCGCTTAATAGAGATCATCATGTTATACAATAGTCACCGTCTGAAAACTAATACTCCTCCGTTCCAATTTATGTGAACCTATTTGACTGGGCACGGAGTTTAAGAGAAAAATAAAAACTTTTGGAATTTGTGGTCCTAAACAAGTCCAAATGGGGCACAGAGTATTTGTGTAGTTATAAAAGTTTCTCATTAAGGCTATAGTTGTAAGTTTAAGCTAAATTGTCACCAAATTTAGAAAGGGTTCATTCTTTTTGAAACAGACCAAAAAAGAAATAGGTTCACATAAACTGGAACAGAGGGAGTACTACTATATATTCTCTTGCAGGAAATTACTACCCAAGAAAAACTTGAACTTGAAGAATTAAAACAAAAAAGTCAGGAATATGTTCGTGGAAACTTGTGATAACAGTACCTAGAAACTTGTGTTGATAGTATGGTTGTCCAACGGGATGGGATGACATTTAAGCGGGGCAGTGACAGGACGGGACGAGACAAATGGGACGAAACGGTCGTCCCATCCCGTCCCGCTAACAAACAGGACGAGACGAGTTTGTGGGCCTTAAGTGTATTTTTTTTATAAAATAAATATCTAGTTTCTTGAAATATGTTTTTAAAGTTTGCAACGGCTAGATTTTTGACTTATTTAATAAACTTAAACGTTACTATGTTAAAATGAAAATTAGAAAACTAAGTAAAGAATAATAAAATGTTAAACAAAAGACTTGTAATGAAATATTCTAGTAAATATAAATTTATAATAGAGTTATAATTTATTAAAGACAATTCATAAAAATAATTCAACGCTTAGAGACTTTTATTTTATTAATACAACTTTCAAATCTCAAATACAAATATAATTCTTTTGAAGAGCACCTAATCTACGCAGCCACCTTCTAGGAAGGGTTCTGTTTGAACTAGGCCTCTTAATAGCCAATTACAAATTATCATACTAATATTTGTAAGCTCCTATATAGCTTCTTTGTAACTTATCAATAATATCTCTCGGACATTCTACTGGAATTGGCAATGTTGATTGATGTTCCATGAGCTCCATGACGTCATTGCTCCCAGTAGTTAGTATCTCATTGTATTCTTCTTCTTCCCTAGTGGTTAATTTTTCAAAACTAAGATTTCTTCTTTCTGAATTAATCCAATCTCTGAATAATACGGAAATCTCTAGACTGTCCTCCGCTAATGAATGTCTATGATCTCCAATTTGAAATCTTATCGCGCTGAAAGCACTCTCCGATACTACTGATGATTCTTGAATAGCCAGGATATCTCGGGCCATAATTGAAAGTGTTGGAAAAGCCTTGCCACGCTCCCTCCACCATGACAAAAGTTGTTCCTTGCCTTCTTCGTCTTTAATATTTTCCAATCCTTGATTAAGATAAGAATCAAGTTCATCATCAATAGAGGAATCAAAACCTGTTATATCATCCATATCTTCCCATAAAACTTCGACTCCAAAATTAGAAGCAGAAGGAGTAGTTTCAGTACCAGTTGTATCCATAGATTTATATTTATCAAATATTGATCTAGCATAAGAATATATGCTAGCTTGGCAGTTTTCGAGAGATGGTTGTTCATTTTCTTGAATTTCTAAATTCTCATAAATTTTACGAACAAATCCCTTTGCACCTCTTAGTTTTAAAGATGGGTTAAGTAGAGTAGTAATTAAATAAACTTCGGGAATAGGAAAAAAATATTTTTTAAATTTAAAAATTATTTCTTTAATGGCCGGTGCATAAGTTGGATTTGTTTTGTACTTACCAAATTCAACAGAAATTCCACAAATATACCATAATATTTGTGTAATAGTAAGATAATATATAACAGAAAATTATTTTGTAGCATGAAAATTAAGCACTAAAATGAAATACAAATGAAATACAAATGAAATACGAAGATATGAAAATATAACAGGTAAAGTAAACACAAAAATTAAGCACTAAAATGATATGCAAAAATTATATATTGAAATTAGGAGATGGAACGAGTGCACCGTGATTAAAATATTGAAACTTGAAGAAATTACCCAAAATATTGCTTCGAATACTTGATGAATTAATTTGAAACTTGAAAGATATCACTTGATAGTTAATAGTTGATAGTTGATAGTTGATACTTGATAGTAATAAAATTGAGAGAATAATATAGAATATAGATAGAATATTCAAATGTAAGAGATTTGAGAGAGAAGATTAATTTTTTGTGGGAAAAAATGAAGAAGAATGGGGGGTATTTATAGTAGAAAATAGGGCCAAAGTATAATTTAATAAACTTAGGGGTTATATTAAAAGTTTGGGGGGAGGGGAGTAGGGGGTGTAGGGGCTGTTTGGACCGTTGACAACGACTATTTTTGCCATTTAAGTCATTTTTCAATGGCTAGTTTTTTTTAAAATCTGACGGGACGGGACGCGGGATGGGACGGGACGAAACGGGATGGGAAAAATGGGATAAAATGGTCGTCTCATCCCGTCCCGTGTACTGTGTAACATTGGCCCATCCCATTTAACTTGAAGCAGGACGGGAGGGGACGCGGGACGGGATGGGCCAGCCATAGTTGATAGACACAATCCAACGATTGGGTGTAGCATATCATTTTAATAATGAGATCCAAATATCTATCTAAAATATTTGGTGTGCTAATGTGTGGGTCCCAGTTTCAAGATGGGTCCCTGTTTTGCTGAGTTAAAAATTGAAATGAAAAGGAGAAGGAAAAACGCGGTTGAAACCACGTTTTACATATTTTGGTAACTTTTATTTTTACACCTAAAAAATATTTTGAGTCCGAAATTACGGACTCGAGAAAATATATAGTGTGTGACAAAAAATAGAGTGTGTATACTGTTATACCCCATTTTAATTGTGTCAAACTAGAATATAGCATATTGATAATTTCTAAGATTTAATTAATTAAAATAATTGCTATTTAATTATTTTAATGGTGAATTAGGACATCAATTTTGGCTATGTAATGCTTAAAATTAACTCCGTTTTATGATCTACTTGACCTTAGAAATTTTAGGTAAGAATTCTAATTATCTCAAAAGAAAGAAGGCACCTTTTAAGATGTAATGATCCGACCGGTCGTTTTAAGAATTAACACCTCGATCCCCTGTTAACTGCATTCTCCGTATTTGTTTATGCTATTGTGAGTTGCCAGGAGGATTTATTTGGAGTTTCGGAGAGTTTTGGGACACTTTGTCCCTAAATGAGAGTTTAAGTTTTAGAATTTGGACCATAGTCAGAACAGTGTGAAGACGGCCTCGGAATGGAATTCTGTTCGTTCCATTAGCTCTGTTGGGTAATTTCGGGCTTAGGGGCATGTTCGTATTGTGTTTTGGAGGTCCGTAGCTTAATTAGGCTTGAAATGCCGAAAGTTAAATTTTTGAAGTTTCTGGTTCGATAGTGAGATTTTGATATGGGGTCGGAATGAAATTCCGGAAGTTGGAGTAGCTCCGTAGCGTTGAATGTGACGTGTGTGCAAAATTTTAGGTCATTCGGACGAGGTTTGATAGACGTTTTTTTGATCGAAAGCGTAAATTGAGAGTTTTAAAATTCTTAGGCTTGAATCCGATGTTAGTTAGTTGATTCGATGTTGTTTGAGGTTTTAAAGTTCTTAGGCTTGGATAGTGGTATATGATTTGTTCATTCTTTTGGTTGAGGTCACGTGGGCCTCGAGGTGATTTCGGATGGTTGACAGAAAGTTAGGAATTTGGAGTTTGCAACTGAAGTTTATGGTTGCTGTCATAATCGCATATGTGGTTGAGAGGCCGCATGTGCGACTCCCGCAGATGCGGAATCAAGCCGCAGAAGCAGCCAAGAGGTGAGTCGTGAGGAGCCGCAAAAGCGGATGCCTGGACGCATCTGCGATGGTGCAGGTGCGGTCCCAGCTCTTTAAGTGATAACCGCAGATGCGGTTGGTTAGACCGCATAAGCGAGTAATTGATCGCTGGTGCAGAATCCCTGGGTCAGAAAGTATATAAGGTTTCCTTCGCAAATTTTTGCTAAGTTTTCCATTTTTTAAGACGAAAAGTGAGCTAGGGCAGTGAATTTCAAGGGGAAGTCGGAGGTTTTCAGTTAGCTAAGCTACCTAAGCTTCAATACTTGAGTTTATGATCATTTTTTCATTGTTAAATCGTGGTATTAGTGAAAACTAAGGAAGAAAGTTGAGGGATTAGGGCTTGATATTGGAGAGCTTTGAGTGATCATTTGAGGGACCAATTGAGGTCCGATTTTAGTAATTTTAGTATGCATGAACTCGTGAGAGTGTGATGATTTTGAATTTGTAAGTTTTATCCGATTCCGAGACGTGGGCCCGTGGAGCGCTTTGGTCATTTTTCTTAATTTCGCGTATTAGCTTAGAATTAATTAGTGGAATCAATTACTTGAAGTTTTATTTACATTAAGCAATTTGATTTGAATAGATTTGGGCCATTTAGAGTCGAGTACTCGTGGCAAGAGCGTGGCTTCGGGTTAATTTTTGAGTCGGTTCGAGGTAAATGGCTTGCCTAACCTTGTGTGGGGGAACTCCCCATAGGATTTGGTATTGTTGATATTTGAAATGCTTTGTACGTGAAGTGACGAATGCGTACTTGTGCTAATTGTTGAAAATTCGGTTTTCATTAAGTAACTAAAATTGTGTTTCCTTTCCTGTTTATACTGTACGAAGAAAGGAGTCTCGTACAAAGGGTTGGAAAGAAGGCTTTTACCTTATTTCAGGTGGGTTAGTGCGTATCTGTTCGGGCGGAGGCGGACAATGAAAAGACAGAAAGGAACGAATGATGCCAACCAACTCGACAAAGACATTCAGATATGAAAAAGATAAAGAAAGACGTGTTAAGCTTGTGTTT
>MU669742.1:13411-26290 GCA_026770625.1 Nicotiana glauca | reverse complement strand
CAGGAACTATTCGACCTCTTTCAGGAAAGGGCCTTACACACGGGGACACTGGCTGATCCCGCCGACAGGAGCAAAGGAAGGTCTCTTTCGCCTACGAGCATTTGTACGAAGAAAGGAGTCTCGTACAAAGGGTTGGAAAGAAGGCTTTTACCTTATTTCAGGTGGGTTAGTGCGTATCTGTTCGGGCGGAGGCGGACAATGAAAAGACAGAAAGGAACGAATGATGCCAACCAACTCGCTTGCAATTTAAGCATGTTGTTAGCTTAGGGAAGCATGTCTAATTGACTTAATTGCTTATTTTCTCAACTGCCTTATTTGGATTGTGTGCAGCATGCTAGATTAGAAATACCCGTTTTACCTTGGTGTGAAATTTGATTGAATTGAGTATTCTTCGTGTTGTTGCTGTGTATTTACTTTGGGACTACGGGACGGTATCACAGGAGATCCCCTTGTATGTTTACTTTGGGACTACGGATTTGTATTCCGGGAGATTCCCCTGTCCTTTTACATTGGACTTCACCCAGTAGATTCCTCCAGTACTGAGTATTTATATTGGGACTACAGATCGGGATTTCGGTAGATCTCTGCGCACTATGAGTTAGACTATGGGACAGTATCCCGGGAGATCCACTGTATATTTATATTTGGGACTACAGGGCGGTATCGTGGGAGATCCCCGTTTTTTATCTCTGTGTGAGCAGTATTCCTTTCCGTGATTATTTTGTCTCTGTTATAGTTGTTGTCGTTCTTCTATCCTGTGTTACTTCTTACTGTTGCACTTAACTATATTGTCTTATTCTATACTGTTATACCTTGTATTTCATTTAACCTTAGTAAGGCCCTGGCTTTTCTCGTCACTACCCGATCAAGGTTAGGCTTTGCACTTACTGAGTACCGCTGTGGTGTACTCATGCCCTTTCTGCGCATGTTTTTCATATGCATATCCAGGAACTCCCACTCAGTCTTATCACCCTTGAGGCGAGGCACTTTTGTAAAGACTTCGAGGTATATTTGTCGCATTCGCAGACCGAGGAGTCCCTTTCTATTCTCTGTACTAGTTTAGCCCTTATGTATTTTCCTTGTTGATAGACATTTCTGGAGTTAGAGCTTTTTATGTATCTCTTAGCTTGTGATTCATGGGATTCCGGATTTTGGGAATTGTTCAGTTTTGAGATCTTGTATTGGCATATGCCGAGCGGCATCTTAAACACTTCTATATTTGTTTATCTTCATTTTTTTATTAGTTTTCCGCATTTGCTCCTTTTTCGCAATTGTTAGGCTTACCTAATCGTAGAGACTAGGTGCCATCACGACAGTTCATAGAGGGCGAACTTGGGTCGTGACATAAGATCCATCAAAAATGGTTAACTGAACAAACTTGGTTGATTTTGGAGCAGGCCTAGTAGATAGAGTTTTAGGCCATTAGCCTACCTCTTAAAAGAAGGCTAATTGAGCAAGAATTTTAGACTTAGAATTTGAACTTTAATCCTTCTTCCTTGTATTTCTTTGATGTATTATTACAACAAAATAATCCTATACTAATAATATTAATATTAGTTAAACAATATATTATGTATGTGTATGCAATTAAACTTAAAATCATAAAAAAAATTTAATTTAATCCAAGTTAAACATATATTAGTCTAATGAATGTTATGGGCTAATACGATTGGATTAGTTACTTAAGTCCAATAAATATTGGCTGGGCTAACCCACTTAGTTAGGCTACAAATGATGAGCCCACTTCATTAGGTCAATTGAAAATTAGTAGAGAAATTTTTATAAAGCACTATCTTTTAGTGGTGATTAGCTTTTTATAGATATCATTTGCTATATTACGGATTCTAGATACGTTTTCTGTTGTTATAAGATGTATTAGATGTATTTAAGCTACTGCATTCATGAATACAGTAGCAAAAATAAGCGTGAATTAGGGAAGCCTATCTAATCAGTTGGTGTATTCGAATGTATTCGACTATATTCATGGCGTGAAACATGGGATTACAGCTGGACAAATTATTTTATTCGAGTATATTCGACTACATTCATGGCGTGAAATATGGGATTACAGCTGGACAGATTATTGTATTCGACTGTTTTTGACTGTATTCTCGGCGTGAAATAGGGGATTTGTGATGACCCAAAAAGTTATCACTTTTTTTATAAACAAATTTAGTACCCCGAGGCCTAAAAGCCTCATTTTTACCTCACCTCGATTTGCGTGCATAGTCCAGGCGCGTAGCGGGAAAGCCATTATATGAAAACCTCTGAAAAACCTCTGAAAAATAATGAATTTTGCCTTTAAAATGAATTTAGGTTGACTTAGGTCAATATTTTGAGTGAACAAACCCGAATACATGTTCCGACGATCTCGGAGGTCTGTAAGAAAATATGGGACTTGGGCATATGCCCGAAATCGGATTCCGAGGTCCCAAGCCCGAGAAATGAATTTTTAAAGAAAATTATTTTCTAAAAAATACATGATTTTTTTAAAATGAAATGTGTTTGAAATTTGATGGTATTGGGCCCGTATCTTGGTTTCGGAGCCCGGTACATATCTTATATGTGATTTAATTTAAGTCTGTGAAATTTGGTGAAAAACGGACTTGAAATGACGTGGATCGAACCTTATTTGAGAAAATTAGCAATTTTGATGTTCTTAAGTGATTTCATGATTTTGATGCCAAATACATAGTTGTTGATGTTATTTTGGTGATTTGAGTGCACGAGCGGGTCCGCATGATATTTTTGGACTTGCGTGCATGTTTGGTTTGGAGCCCCGAGGGCTCGGGTGAGTTTTGGATAGGCCACGGGGTGAAACTGGATTTAGTAGTTTGCTAGTATGTTGCAGGTCTGCAGGCTCGCTAATGAGAGGAATTTATCGCAAATGCGAAGAGACCTGGTATGCCTTGGGGTCGAAAATGCGAAAAATCGCAAATGCGAAAGGGCCATCGTATTTGCGAAGAGGCCCGTATTTCCCCAGTGTCGCAAATAAGATAGATTGATCGCAAAAGCGACTTCGCAAATGCGATAACTGCAGAGTATGGGTTAGCAATTGCGAACCCTAGTCACAATTGCGATATCAGAGACCTGTAAATCTACACTTATATGCATTTTTAACCATTTTTCATATTTTCTCAAGAGATAAACACTCTAGGGCGATTTTTCAAAGGCAACTTCTTCTCCAAATCAATTGTAAGTCGTTTCTAACTAGTTTTCTTCAAGCCTTAACATCTATTAGCATGATTTTAACTCAAAATCAATGATTTTCATGGGGGGAAATTGGGTGTTTTGGGTAGAACCTAGGTTTTTCAAATTTTGAGGATTTGAACCTCGATTTGAGGTCCGATTTCAAAATAAATTATATATTTGAATTCGTAAGTGAATGGGTAGTCGGGTTTTTGTTTGAACCTCGGGTTTTGGCCATGTGGGTCCGGGTTTGATTTTTGACTTCTGGGGAAAAAATTTAGAAAACTTATTTTCATGCATTAGAATTGATTCATTTAGCATTTATTGATGCAATTAAGTAACTTGTGACTAGATACGAGCGAATTGGTGGTGGAACCAAGAGGTAAAGCGATAGTTGGGGCTTGAACTGTATTCGTGGCATCGAAGTAAGTATTTGGTCTAACCTTAGCTTGAGGGATTAAGAGTTGTGTCCTATTTGCTATGTGTTATTTGTTGAGTACGACGTATAGGCATGGTGACGAGTATCTATATGTTGATGTCAAGCATGCACGTGAGTCTTATGTTGTGATTAATATAACTCCGTTTGTATTGTTCATGTGTAATGTGGTGATTGCTATTGTTGAGCAAGGTTTGTGGAAAGACTATATGTATTTGTATATTGAAAAGCGTTGGCTCAAGTTGTAAAGTGATTTGTGGAAGTATAATTTGGCACTTGAGCCTTATAGAGCATTGGCTCAAATTGTGAACCAAGTTGTGAGGTAAATGTGAAAATGGGAAGAGGATTAGGGTATTGATCCCTTGCTGGGACGTTGTTGCTTTTAATGTTGTTCCATTGTCGGGATGTTGTGGTTTGATTTTGTTCCTTTGCCTGGATTTTATTACGATTCATTTATTCCTTGCCCTTATTGTTTGTGTTTGTTGTTTAGGTGAGGAAGAGTGTAAAGCACAAAGGGTGATGCCGTGCATTGTTTTGGTGAGAGAATGTTAATGCACGAAGGGTGATGCCGTGTATTATTATTATTATTACTATTTTGTGAGGAAGAGTATAAAGCATGAAGGGTGATGCCGTGCCGCAGTTTATATAGATTTTAGGGTGAGGATGAGAGTAAAAGCACGAAGGGTGATGCCGTTCACTTGTTTGATTTCTGATTCTTGTTGATAATTGAATTTCGTGGTATTCCATGTATTTGCTTGTTGTCCTTTTGTTGTCATTGGATATTTCCCCACAGCATGTTCCCCCCTCCCATCCAGGACTATATATATTTCTGCTTTTATTTTTCCGTTGTACATTATTTATCTGCATCGGTTTATTTGGTAGTCTAGTCCTAGCCTCGTTACTACTTCGCCGAGGTTAGGCTAGGCACTTACTAGCACATGGGGTCAGTTGTGCTGATACTATACTCTGCACTCTTTTGTGCAGATCCCAGTGCTGCAGATTTCGAACCACGGTGAGATTTTCCGCTTATTGTTCATCAGTCGATACGAGGTAGTCCTGCAGGCGTCTGCAGGCCTTGGTGTCTCCCTCTATCTATTTTCCTGTTTCTTTTATGTAGTCCCAGAGACAATATTTTGTTATTTCTTTCAGACCTTTATTTGTAGTACTCTTAGACAGCCTGTGAAGTTGTGACACCAAATCTTTGGGTAGTTTTATTTTGGAATGGTGTTAGCAGTATTCTTAAACCTCAAGTTGAATCTTCCGCTTGATTAAATTATGTTGCTTATAGATTGTTGGTTCTAAATTGTTAACGAATTTTAAAATGGAAACAAGGCAAATAATTCAGTTGATTATCTTGCCTAGCTTTCGCTAGTAGGCTCTATCACGACTCCCGAGGGTGGAAAATCCGGGTCGTGACAAGTTGGTATCAGAGCTCTAGGTTACATAGGTCTCACAATTCACAGACAAGCTTAGTAGAGTCTGAGGGATCGGTATAGAGATGTTCGTATTTATCCCTCAGAGGCTACAGATTTAGGAAAAACTTCACATCTATTCTTTCATGTCGTGTGGTTTAGTTTCTCAATGCTAATCAAATTTCTACTCTGTTCTTTCGTAGATGCCGGGAAAACACACTTCCTCATCCGTTGATCAGCAGCCCGAGCCCCCAGTAGCAGCTCCCACGAGGGGTAGAGGGCGAGGCCGAGGTAGGGGCAGAGCTCAGTCCGGAGCAGAAACGCCAGAGGCGGAGCCTCATGTTGAGTTTGACGAGGAGGTTCTGGCCCAGACAGCTCCGGTGGGCCCAGCTCAGGTCCCAGAGGGGTTCATTGCTACCCTAGTACTCCAGGATGCTCTGGTCCGTCTAGTGGGCCTCATGGAGAGTGTCACCCAGGAAGGCTTGCTTCCTGTAGCCCCAGCCGTCTCTCGGGATAGAGGAGGGGCCCAGACTCCTGCTACTCGCACTCCGGAGCAGGTGGCTCCCCAGTTTCCGACTCCAACAGCTCAGCTAGTTAAAGCAGTTCAGTCGGGTGTGGTAGCCCAAACTAGTGACGAAGCAGCTATTTCTGCCGATGCCTTGTGGAGGTTGGATAGGTTCACCAATCTCTTCACTGCCACTTTCAGTGGTGCATCTTCTGAGGACCCCCAGGATTATCTAGACAGCTGCCACGAGGTTCTCAGGAACATGGGGATAGTGGAGACCAATGGGGTCGATTTTGATACTTTTCGCTTATCTGGATCCACCAAGACCTGGTGGAGAGATTACTGTTTGGCTAGACCAGTCGGATCACTAGCTTTGACTTGGGAGCAAGTTACTCAGCTATTCTTGGAGAAGTTTCTTCTCGTTACTCAGAGAGAGATCTATCGGAGGCACTTTGAGCATCTCCAACAGGGTTCCATGACTGTTACTCAATACGGGACTAGGTTTATCGAGTTGGCCCGTCATGCTCTACTTATACTTCCTACTGAGAGAGACAGAGTGAGAAGGTTCGTTGAGGGACTTATCTAGCCTATTCAACTTCATATGGCTAAGGAGATGCGTAGTGAGATTTCTTTCTAGGAGGCGGCCAATGTGGCCAGGAGGGTTGAGATGGATTTATTACAGGGAGGTAGTCAGGGGTATGACAAGAAGCATTGTCATTCATGTAGATTCAGTGGCGCCTTGTCGGGAGGTAGGGATTCGTATGGTAGAGGCCTTCCTCCTAGGCCTTTTCAGTCGGCACTTCAGGTTTCTCACGGTGCTTCAAGTTGTCATGGTTCTTACATGAAGTATACTGATCAGCAGTCCTACAGTGCACCACTAGCTCCTATCAGTGTATCACCACTCCAGAGTTTTTAGGGTGGACATTCAGGTCGTCAGGGTCAGCAGTCTCAGCAGTTGAGGACTTGTTATACTTGTGGTGATACGGGTCAAATTGCTAGATTTTGTCCTTGAGTATCGAGCAACTCTCAGCATCCGTGTTCTCGTGCCATGATTCAGGCACCGTGTGTTCCACAGCCTGCCTAGCTAGTTAGAGGTGGGGGTAGAGGTGCTAGAGGTGGAGGTAGGGGTGCTAGTGGTGGAGGTAGAGGTTCTAGAGGTGGAGCTCAGGCCGCTAGAGGTGGAGGCCAGCCAGTAGTAGGCCATCGCAGAGAGGTAGTCTAGAGTGGTAAGCCCAGCCCCGATTTTATGCTCTCCCAGCCAGGCCGGAGGCTGAGGCTTCGGATGCAGTCATCACAGGTACGGTTCTGGTTTGTAGTAGGGATGATTTAGTGCTATTTGATCCAGGGTCTACATACTCTTATGTATCATCTTATTTTGCGATGTATATAGTCATGCCTAGTGATTCTCTGAGTGCTCCTGTTTATGTGTCCACCCAAGTGGGTGATTCTGTTGTGGTAGATCGTGTTCATCATTCTTGCGTGGTTGTGATTGATGGTCTTGAGACCCGAGTAGACTTATTACTGTTGGACATAGTCAATTTTGACGTCATATTGGGGAGGACTGGTAATCACCTTACCATGCCATCTTGGATTGTCATGCCAAGAGTGTGACCTTAACCTTACCGGGTTTACCTCGTTTAGAGTGGAGAGGGACTCCTGGTCATTCTACTCGTAGTGTTATCTCTTATATGAAAGCTCGACAAATGGTTGAGAAGGGGTGTTTGGCCTATTTGGCATATGTTCGTGATTCTAATGCCGAGGTTCCTTCTATTGATTCTATGCCCGTAGTTCGTGAGTTTCCCGAGGTATTTCCTTCAGACCTGCCGGGTATGACACCCTATAGAGATATTGATTTTTGCATTGACTTGGCTCCGGGCACTCAGCCCATTTCTATTTTGCCATATCATATGGCCCCGCCTGAGTTGAAAGAGTTAAAGGAGTAATTGCAAGACTTGCTTGATAAGGGCTTCATTAGGCCCAGCGTCTCTCCATGAGCTGCGCCAGTGTTATTTGTAAAGAAGAAGGATGGATCGATGAGAATATGTATAGATTACCAGCAATTGAACAAGGTCACAATCAATAATAAGTACCCATTGCCAAGGATTGATGATTTGTTCGACTAGTTTCAGGGTGACCAAGTGTTCTCTAAGATCAACTTGAGATCTGGCTACCATCAATTGAAGATTAGGGCATCCGATATCCCTAAGACAACTTTCCGCACTCGATACGGGAATTATGAGTTCTTGGTGATGTCATTCAAATTGGCGAATGCCCCAACAATTTTCATGGATTTGATGAACCGAGTGTTCAGATCTTACTTGGATTCATTCGTGATAGTCTACATTGATGATATTTCGATTTATTCTCGCAGCCGGGAGGAGTATGAGCATCATCTGAGAGTGGTTCTTCAGACTTTAAGAGATAGTCAGTTGTATGCTAAGTTTTTAAAGTGTGAGTTCTAGTTGAGTTCAGTTGCTTTCTTGGGTCATGTGGTATCAGCAGAGGGTATTCATGTGGATCTAAAGAAGATAGAGGCAGTCAAGAACTGGCCCCGACCCACATCAACTACAGAGATCTTGAGTTTTTTGGGGTTGGCAGGCTATTATTGTCGGTTCGTGAAGGGGTTTTCATCTATTATAGACCCGATGACCGGTTGACCCAGAAGGGTGCCCAGTTTAGGTGGTCGGATGAGTGCGAGGCGAGCTTCCAGAAGCTCAAGATAGCTTTGACTATGGCGCCAGTGTTGGTTTTGCCCACAGGTTCGGGCCCATATATAGTTTATTATGATGCATCTCATGTTGAGCTTGGTGTTGTGTTGATGCAGAATGGCAAGGTCATTTATCTTGCTTCGCATCAGTTGAAGATTCATGAGAAAAACTATCCAGTCCATGATTTGGAGTTAGCAGTCATGCGCTGAAGATTTGGAGGCATTATCTAGATGGCGTGGCATGTGAGGTATTCACGGACCACAAGAGTTTGCAATACTTATTCAAGAAGAAGGAGCTAAATTTGAGGCAAAGAAGGTGGTTGCAGCTGTTAAAAGACTATGATGTCACCATCTTATATCATCCGGGAAAGGCCAATGTGGTGGCCGATGCTTTGAGTAGGAAGTTAGCCAGTATGGGCAGTCTTGCATATATTCCGGTCGGTGCGAGATCGCTTGCTTTAGGTGTCCAGGCTTTGGCTAATCAGTTTGTGAGGTTGGATATTTCTGAGCCCAGCCGTATATTAGCTTGCACAGTTGCTCGTTCTTCTTTATTGGAGCGTATCCGAGATCGGCAGTATGATGATCCCCATTTGTGCGTCCTCAGAGATACGGTGCAACACGGAGGTGCCATGTAGGTTACATTAGGAGATGATGGAGTTTTGAGGATGCAGGGTCGTATTTGTGTGCCTAATGTGGATGGACTTCGGGAGTTGATTCTAGAGGAGGCACAT
Organism: Nicotiana glauca; assembly: GCA_026770625.1. Taxonomy (NCBI): domain Eukaryota; kingdom Viridiplantae; phylum Streptophyta; class Magnoliopsida; order Solanales; family Solanaceae; genus Nicotiana; species Nicotiana glauca. Next base: position 17,310 of record MU669742.1, on the reverse strand, counting down.
AGTTCCCGGTACTCTATTCATCTGGGCGCTGCCAAGATGTATCAGGATTTGTGGTACCATTATTGGTGGAGGAGAATGAAGAAGGACATTGTTGCCTATGTGGCTCGGTGTTTGAATTGTCAGCAGGTTAAGTACGAGCATCAGAGACCTAGTGGCCTGTTCTAGAAGATTGAGATTCCTGAGTGGAAGTGGGAGTGAATTACTATGGACTTCGTTGTTGGGCTCCTACGGACTCAGAAGAAGTTCGATGTAGTGTGGGTTATTATTGATAGCCTGACCAAGTCAGCACATTTCATTCCTGTGGCAGTCTCCTATTCTTCCGAGAAGTTAGCTGAGATCTACATCCGGGAGATTGTCTGTCTTCATAGTGTGCCCGTATCTATCATCTCGAACCGAGGTCGTAGTTTACCTCACATTTCTGGAAATCGGTTCAGCGAGAGTTGGGCACACGGGTTGATTTAAGCACATCATTTCATCCTCAGACGGACGGGCAGTCCGAGCGGACTATTCAGATTTTGGAGGATATGCTCCGAGCTTGTGTTATTGACTTTGGAGGCTCGTGGGATCAGTTCTTGCCTTTATTAGAGTTTTCCTACAACAACATCTACCATTCGAGTATTTAGATGGCTCCCTATGATGCTTTGTATGGTAGGCGGTGTCGGTCACCGGTTGGATGGTTTAAGCCGGAAGAGGCTCGGTTGTTGGGTACGGATATAGTATAGGATACCTTAGATAAGGTCAGGATCATTCATGAAAGGCTTCGTACAGCTCAGTCCAGGCAAAAGAGTTATGTCGGCTGAAAGGTCCGAGATTCGGCATTCATGGTCGGTAGCGGGTATTGCTTCGGGTGTCGCCATGAAGGGCGTGATGAGATTTGGAAAGAAGGGCAAGCTTAGCCCTAGGTTCATTGGCCCGTTTAAGATTCTTGATCGAGTGGGAGAGGTGGCTTACATACTTGTGTTGTCGCCAAGCTTATCAGACGTGCACCCAGTGTTCCATGTGTCCATGCTTCGGAAGTATCACGGCGATCCATCCCACGTGTTAGACTTTAGCACTGTCCAGTTGGACGAGGACTTATCCTATGAGAAGGAGCCGGTGGCTATTCTAGACCGACATGTTCGTCAGTTGAGATCAAAGAGTTTTCCTTATGTTCGTGTTCAGTGGAGAGGTCACCTTGTTGAGGCATCAACCTGGGAGTCCGAGTCCGATATACGGAGCCGTTATCCCCATCTTTTCCTCGACTCTAGTACTTTCTTCTTATGTCCGTTTGAGGACGAACAATTGTTTTAGAGGTGGAGAATGTGATGACCCAAAAAGTCATCACTTGTTTTAGAATCAAATTCAGTGTCTCGAGGCCTAATAACCTCCTTTTTACCTCACCTCGTTTGCGTGCGGAGTCCAGGCACGTAGCCGAAAAGCCATTATATGAAAATCAGTGAAAAATAATGATTTTTTTGAAATTTGATGTTATCGGGCTCGTATCTTGGTTTCGAATCCCGGTACAGGTCTTGTATGTAAGTTGGGTCTGTGAAATTTGGTAAGAAACGGACTTGAAATGACGTGAATCGGACATTATTTGAGAAAATTAGCAAATTTGATGTTCTTAAGTGATTTCATTATTTTGATGCTAAATTCATAGTTGTTGATGTTATTTTGGTGATTTGAGTGCACGAGCGAGTCCGTATGATATTTTTGGACTTGCGTGCATGTTTGGTTTGGAGCCCGAGGGCTCGGGTGAGTTTTGGATAGGCCACGGAGTGACATTAGACTTAGTAGTTTGCTGGTATGTTGCAGGTCTGCACGCTTCGCATTTACGAAGCCTGTTTCGCAAATACGAAGAGACCTGGTATGCCTTGGGCTCGCAAATGCGAAACTATCATCGCAAACACGATATCACAAATGCGAAAGGGCCATCATATTTGCGAAGAGGCCCGAATTTCCCCGGTGTCATAAATGCGACAGATTGATCACAAAAGTGACTTTGCAAATGCGAATGTCACTTCGCAAATGCGATAACAGTAGAGTCTGGGTTCGCAATTGCAAACCCTGGTCGCAATTGCGACATCAAAGACCTATAAATCCACACTTATACTCATTTTTAACCATTTTTCATATCTTCTCAAAACATAAACACTCTAGGGCGATTTTTCAAAGGCAACTTTTCTCCAAATTGATTGTAAGTCGTTTCTAACTAGTTTTCTTCAATCCTTAACATCCTTTCACATGATTTCAACTCAAAATCAATGATTTTCATGGGGAAAATTGTGTGGTTTGGGTAGAACCTAGGTTTTTCAAATTTTCGGGATTTGGACCTCGATTTGACGTCTGATTTCAAAACAAATTATATATTAGAGTTCGTAAGTGTATGGGTAGTCGGGTTTCGGGGTTGATTTTTGACATTTGGGGAAAAAACTTTTAGAAAACTTATTTCCATGTATTAGAATTGATTCACTTAGCATTTATTGATGTAATTAAGTAACTTGTGACTAGATACGAGCGAATTGGTTGTGGAATCAAGAGGTAAAGTGATAATTGTGGTTTGGATTGTGTTCGTGGCATTGAGGTAAGTGTTTGGTCTAACCTTAGCTTGACGGATTAAGAGTTGTGTCCTATTTGCTATCTGTTATTTGTTGAGTATGACGTATAGGTATGATAACGAATATCTATACATTGGTGTCAAGCATACCCGTGAGTCTTATGTATTGATTAATATGACTACGTTTGTGTTGCTCATATTTAATGTGGTGATTGCAATTGTTGACAAGGTTTGGGGAAAGACTATTGGTAATTGTATATTGAAGAGCTTTGGCTCAAGTTGTAAAGTAATTTATGGAAGTGTAATTTGGCAATTGAACCTTATAGAGCATTGGCTCAAATAGTGAACCAAGTTGTGAGGCAAACTCTACTAAAGGCATTCATGGTCGGTAGCAGGTATTGCTTCGGGTGTCGCCTATGAAGGGCGTGATGAGATTTGGAAAGAAGGGCAAGCTTAGCCCTAGGTTCATTGGCCCGTTTAAGATTCTTGATCGAGTGGGAGAGGTGGCTTACAGACTTGCGTTGTCGCCGAGCTTATCATCCGTGCACCTAGTGTTCCACGTGTCCATGCTTCGGAAGTATCACGGCGATCCATCCCACGTGTTAGACTTTAGCACTGTCCAGTTGGACGAGGACTTATCCTATGAGAAGGAGCTGGTGTCTATTCTAGACCGACGTGTTCGTCAGTTGAGATCAAAGAGATTTCCTTATGTTCGTGTTCAGTGGAGAGGTCAGCTTGTTGAGGCATCAACCTGGGAGTCCGAGTCCGATATGCGGAGCCGTTATCCCCATCTTTTCCCCGACTCCGGTACTTTCTTCTTATGTCCATTTGAGGACGAACAATTGTTTTAGAGGTGGAGAATGTGATGACCCAAAAAGTCATCACTTGTTTTAAAATCAAATTCAGTGTCCCGAGGCCTAATAACCTCCTTTTTACCTCACCTCGTTTGCGTGTGGAGTCCGAGCACGTAGCCGAAAAGCCATTATATGAAAATCAGTGAAAAATAATGATTTTCTTGAAATTTGATGTTATCGGGCTCGTATCTTGGTTCCAAAGCGCGGTACAGGTCTTGTATGTAAGTTGGGTCTGTGAAATTTGGTAAGAAACGGACTTGAAATGACGTGAATCGTACCTTATTTGAGAAAATTAGCAAATTTGATATTCTTAAGTGATTTCATTATTTTGATGCTAAATTCATAGTTGTTGATGTTATTTTGGTGATTTGAGTGCACGAGCGAGTCCGTATGATATTTTTGGACTTGCGTGCATGTTTGGTTTGGAGCCCGAGGGCTCGGGTGAGTTTTGGATAGGCCACGGAGTGAAATTGGACTTAGTAGTTTGCTGGTATGTTGCAGGTCTGCAG
>MU669742.1:0-12238 GCA_026770625.1 Nicotiana glauca | reverse complement strand
TGGTCGCAATTGCGACATCAAAGACCTATAAATCCACACTTATACGCATTTTTAACCATTTTTCATATCTTCTCAAAACATAAACACTCTAGGGCGATTTTTCAAAGGCAACTTCTTCTCCAAATTGATTGTAAGTCGTTTCTAACTAGTTTTCTTCAATCCTTAACATCCTTTCACATGATTTCAACTCAAAATCAATGATTTTCATGGGGGAAATTGTGAGGTTTGGGTAGAACCTTGGTTTTTCAAATTTTCAAGATTTGGACTTCGATTTGACGTCTGATTTCAAAACAAATTATATATTTGAGTTCGTCAGTGTATGGGTAGTTGGGTTTCGGGGTTGATTTTTGACATTTGGGGAAAAAACTTTTAGAAAACTTATTTCCATGTATTAGAATTGATTCATTTAGCATTTATTGATGTAATTAAGTAACCTGTGACTAGATACGAGCGAATTGGTTGTGGAATCAAGAGGTAAAGCGATAATTGAGTCTTGAATTATGTTCGTGGCATTGAGGTAAGTGTTTGGTCTAACCTTAGCTTGAGGGATTAGGATTTGTGTCCTATTTGCTATCTGTTATTTGTTGAGTACGACGTATAGGCATGATGACGAATATCTATACGTTGGTGTCAAGCATACCCGTGAGTCTTATGTATTGATTAATATGACTCTGTTTGTATTGCTCATATTTAATGTGATGATTGCTATTGTTGACAAGGTTTGTGGAAAGACTATTGGTAATTGTATATTGAAGAGCTTTGGCTCAAGTTGTAAAGTAATTTGTGGAAGTGTAATTTGGCAATTGAACCTTAAAGAGCATTGGCGCAAATAGTGAACCAAGTTGTGAGGCAAGCTCTACTAAAGGCATTCATGGTCGGTAGCGGGTATTGCTTCAGGTGTCGCTTATGAAGGGCGTGATAAGATTTGGAAAGAAGGGCAAGCTTAGCCCTAGGTTCATTGGCCCGTTTAAGGTTCTTGATCGAGTGGGAGAGGTGGCTTACAGACTTGCGTTGTCGCCGAGCTTATCATCCGTGCACCTAGTGTTCCACGTGTCCATGCTTCGGAAGTATCACGGCGATCCATCCTATATGTTAGACTTCAGCAATGTCCAGTCTGACGAGGACTTATCCTATGAGAAGGAGCCGGTGGCTATTCTAGACCGACATGTTCGTCAGTTGAGATAAAAGATTTTTCCTTATGTTCGTGTTCAGTGGAGAGGTCAGCTTGTTGAGGCATCAACCTGGGAGTCCGAGTCCGATATGCGGAGCCGTTAACCCCATCTTTTCCCCGACTCTGGTACTTTCTTCTTATGTCCGTTTGAGGACGAACAATTGTTTTAGAGGTGGAGAATGTGATGACCCAAAAAGTCATCACTTGTTTTAGAATCAAATTCAGTGTCCCGAGGCCTAATAACCTCCTTTTTACCTCACCTCGTTTGCGTGCGGAGTCCGAGCACGTAGCCAAAAAGCCATTATATGAAAATCAGTGAAAAATAATGATTTTTTTGAAATTTGATGTTATCGAGCTCGTATCTTGGTTCCGAAGCCCGGTACAGGTCTTGTATGTAAGTTGGGTCTGTGAAATTTGGTACGAAACGGACTTGAAATGACGTGAATCGAAAATTATTTGAGAAAATTAGCAAATTTAATGTTCTTAAGAGATTTCATTAGTTTGATGCTAAATTCATAGTTGTTGATGTTATTTTGGTGATTTGAGTGCACGAGCGAGTCCGTATGACATTTTTGGACTTGCTTGCATGTTTTGTTTGGAGCCCGAGGGCTCGGGTGAGTTTTGGATAGGCCACGGAGTGAAATTGGACTTAGTAGTTTGCTGGTATGTTGCAGGTCTGCAGGCTTCGCATTTACGAAGCCTGGCTCGCGAGTACGACCTCGCAAATGTGAAAAGACCTGGTGTGCCTTGGGCTCGCAAATGCGATGTCACAAATGCGAAAGGGCCATCATATTTGCGAAGAGGCCCGAATTTCCCTGGTGTCGTAAATGCGACAGATTGATCACAAAAGTGACTTCGCAAATGCGAATGTCACTTCGCAAATACGATAACAGTAGAGTCTGGGTTCGCAATTGCAAACCCTGGTCGCAATTGTGACATCAAAGACCTATAAATCCACACTTATACGCATTTTTAACCATTTTTCATATCTTCTCAAAACATAAACACTCTAGGGCGATTTTTCAAAGGTAACTTCTTCTCCAAATTGATTGTAAGTCGTTTCTAACTAGTTTTCTTCAATCCTTAACATCTTTTCACATGATTTCAACTCAAAATCAATGATTTTCATGGGGGAAATTGTATGGTTTGTGTAGAACCTAGGTTTTTCAAATTTTTGGGATTCGGACCTCGATTTGACGTCTGATTTCAAAACAAATTATATATTTGAGTTCGTAAGTGTATGAGTATTCGGGTTTCGGGGTTGATTTTTGACATTTGGGGAAAAAACTTTTAGAAAACTTATTTCCATGTATTAGAATTGTTTCATTTAGCATTTATTGATGTAATTAAGTAACTTGTGACTAGATACGAGCGAATTGGTTGTGGAATCAAGAGGTACAGCGATAATTGAGGCTTGAATTGTGTTCGTGGCATTGAGGTAAGTGTTTGGTCTAACCTTAGCTTGTGGGATTAGGAGTTGTGTCCTATTTGCTATCTGTTATTTGTTGAGTACAACGTATAGGCATGATGACGAATATCTATACGTTTGTGTCAAGCATACCCGTAAGTCTTATGTATTGATTAATATGACTCCGTTTGTATTGCTCATATTTAATGTGGTGATTGCTATTGTTGACAAGGTTTGTGGAAAGACTATTGGTTATTGTATATTGAAGAGCTTTGGCTCAAGTTGTAAAGTAATTTTTGGAAGTGTAATTTGGCAATTGAACCTTATAGAGCATTGGCTCAAATAGTGAACCAAGTTGTGAGGCAAACTCTACTAAAGGCATTCATGGTCGGTAGCGGGTATTGCTTCGGGTGTCGCCTATGAAGGGCGTGATGAGATTTGGAAAGAAGGGCAAGCTTAGGCCTAGGTTCATTGGCCCGTTTAAGATTTTTGATCGAGTGGGAAAGGTGGCTTACAGACTTGCGTTGTCGCCGAGCTTATCGGCCGTACACCCAGTGTTCCATGTGTCCATGCTTCGGAAGTATCACGGCGATCCATCCCACGTGTTAGACTTCAGCAATGTCCAGTTGAACGAGGACTTATCCTATGAGAAGGAGCCGGTGGATATTCTAGACCGACATGTTCGTCAGTTGAGATAAAAGAGTTTTCCTTATGTTCGTGTTTAGTGGAGAGGTCAGCTTGTTGAGGCATCAACCTGGGAGTCCGAGTCCGATATGCGGAGCCGTTATCCCCATCTTTTCCCCGACTCTGGTACTTTCTTCTTATGTCCGTTTGAGGACGAACAATTGTTTTAGATGTGGAGAATGTGATTACCCAAAAAGTCATCAATTGTTTTAGAATCAAATTCAGTGTCCCGAGGCCTAATAACCTCCTTTTTACCTCACCTCGTTTGCGTGCGGAGTCCGGGCATGTAGCCGAAAAGCTATTATATGAAAATCAGTGAAAAATAATGATTTTTTTGAAATTTGATGTTATCGAGCTCGTATCTTGGTTTCGAAGCCCGGTACAGGTCTTGTATGTAAGTTGGGTCTGTGAAATTTGGTACGAAACAGACTTGAAATGACGTGAATCGGACCTTATTTGAGAAAATTAGCAAATTTAATGTTCTTAAGTGATTTCATTAGTTTGATGCTAAATTCATAGTTGTTGATGTTATTTTGGTGATTTGAGTGCACGAGCGAATCCGTATGACATTTTTGGACTTGCATGCATTTTTGTTTGGAGCCTGAGGGCTCGGGTGAGTTTTGGATAGGCCACGGAGTGAAATTGGACCTAGTAGTTTGCTGGTATGTTGCAGGTCTGCAGGCTTCGCATTTACGAAGCCTGGCTCGCGAATACGACCTCACAAATGTGAAAAGACCTGGTATGCCTTGGGCTCGCAAATGCGAAACTATCATCGCAAATGCGATGTCACAAATGCGAAAGGGCCATCATATTTGCGAAGAGGCCCGAATTTCCCCGGTGTCGTAAATGCGATAGATTGATCACAAAAGTGACTTCGCAAATGCGAATGTCACTTCGCAAATACGATAACAGTAGAGTCTGGGTTCGCAATTGCAAACCCTGGTCGCAATTGTGATATCAAAGACCTATAAATCCACACTTATACGCATTTTTAACCATTTTTCATATCTTCTCAAAACATAAACACTCTAGGGCGATTTTTCAAAGGCAACTTCTTCTCTAAATTGATTGTAAGTCGTTTCTAACTAGTTTTCTTCAATCCTTAACATCCTTTCACATGATTTCAACTCAAAATCAATGATTTTCATGGGGGAAATTGTATGGTTTGGGTAGAACCTAGGTTTTTCAAATTTTCGGGATTTGGACCTCGATTTGACGTCTGATTTCAAAACAAATTATATATTTGAGTTTGTAAGTGTATGAGTATTTGGGTTTCGGGGTTGATTTTTGACATTTGGGGAAAAAACTTTTAGAAAACTTATTTCCATGTATTAGAATTGATTCATTTAGCATTTATTGATGTAATTAAGTAACTTGTGACAAGATACGAGCGAATTGGTTGTGGAATCAAGAGGTAAAGCGATAATTGAGGCTTGAATTGTGTTCGTGGCATTGAGGTAAGTGTTTGGTCTAACCTAAGCTTGAGGGATTAGGAGTTGTGTCCTATTTGCTATCTGTTATTTGTTGAGTATGACGTATAAGCATGATGACGAATATCTATACGTTGGTGTCAAGCATACCCGTGAGTCTTATGTATTGATTAATAGGACTTCATTTGTGTTGCTCATATTTAATGTGGTGATTGCTGTTGTTGACAAGGTTTGTGGAAAGACTATTGGTAATTGTATATTTAAGAGCTTTGGCTCAAGTTGTAAAGTAATTTTTGGAAGTGTAATTTGGCAAATGAACCTTATAGAGCATTGGCTCAAATAGTGAACCAAGTTGTGAGGCAAACTCTACTAAAGGAATTCAAGGTCTGTAGCGGGTATTGCTTCGGGTGTCGCCTATGAAGAGTGTGATGAGATTTGGAAAGAAGGGCAAGCTTAGTCCTAGGTTCATTGGCCCGTTTAAGATTCTTGATCGAGTGGGAAAGGTGGCTTATAGACTTGCGTTGTCGCCGAGCTTATCAGTCGTGTACCCAGTGCTCCACGTGTCCATGCTTCGGTAGTATCACGTCGATCCATCCCACGTGTTAGACTTCAGCAATGTCTAGTTGGACGAGGACTTATCCTATGAGAAGGAGCCGGTGGCTATTCTAGACCGACATGTTCGTCAGTTGAGATAAAAGAGTTTTCCTTATGTTCGTGTTCAGTGGAGAGGTCAGCTTGTTGAGGCATCAACCTGGGAGTCCGAGTCCGATATGCGGAGCCGTTATCCCCATCTTTTCCCCGACTCTGGTACTTTCTTCTTATGTCCGTTTGAGGACGAACAATTGTTTTAGAGGTGGAGAATGTGATGACCCAAAAAGTCATCACTTGTTTAGAATCAAATTCAGTGTCCCGAGGCCTAATAACCTCCTTTTTACCTCACCTCGTTTGCATGCGGAGTCCGGGAACGTAGCCGAAAAGCCATTATATGAAAATCAGTGAAAAATAATAATTTTTTTGAAATTTGATGTTAGCGGGCTCGTATCATGGTTCCGAAGCGCGGTACAGGTCTTGTATGTAAGTTGGGTCTGTGAAATTTGGTAAGAAACGGACTTGAAATGACGTGAATCGGACCTTATTTCAGAAAATTAGCAAATTTGATGTTCTTAAGTGATTTCATTATTTTGATGCTAAATTCATAGTTGTTGATGTTATTTTGGTGATTTGAGTGCACGAGCGAGTCCGTATGATATTTTTGGACTTGCGTGCATGTTTGGTTTGGAGCCCGAGGGCTCGGGTGAGTTTTGGATAGGCCACGGAGTGAAATTAGACTTAGTAGTTTGCTGGTATGTTGCAGGTCTGCAGGCTTCGCATTTACGAAGCCTGGCTCGCAAATACGACCTCGCAAATGCGAAAAGACCTGGTATTCCTTGGGCTCGCAAATGCGAAACTATCATCGCAAATGCGATGTCAGAAATGTGAAAGGGTCATCATATTTGCGAAGAGGCCCGAATTTCCCCGGTGTCGTAAATGCGACAGATTGATCACAAAAATGACTTCGCAAATGCGAATGTCACTTCGCTAATGCGATAACAGTAGAGTCTGGGTTCGCAATTGCAAACCCTGGTCGCAATTGCGACATCAAAGACCTATAAATCCACACTTATATGCATTTTTAACCATTTTTCATATCTTCTCAAAACATAAACACTCTAGGGCGATTTTTCAAAGGCAACTTCTTCTTCAAATTGATTGTAAGTTGTTTCTAACTAGTTTTCTTCAATCCTTAACATCCTTTCACATGATTTCAACTCAAAATCAATGATTTTCATGAGGGAAATTGTGTAGTTTGGGTAGAACCTAGGTTTTTCAAATTTTCGGGATTTGGACCTCGATTTGACGTCTGATTTCAAAACAAATTATATATTTGAGTTCGTAAGTGTATGGGTAGTCGGGTTTCGGGGTTGATTTGGGACATTTGGGGAAAAAACTTTTAGAAAACTTATTTCCATGTATTAGAATTGATTCATTTAGCATTTATTGATGTAATTAAGTAACTTGTGACTAGATACGAGCGAATTGGTTGTGGAATCAAGAGGTAAAGCGATAATTGAGGCTTGAATTGTGATCGTGGCATTGAGGTAAGTGTTTGGTCTAACCTTAGCTTGAGGTATTAGGAGTTGTGTCTTATTTGTTGTCTGTTATTTGTTGAGTACGACGTATATGCATGATGACGAATATCTATACGTTGGTGTCAAGCATACCCGTGAGTCTTATGTATTGATTAATATGACTCCGTTTGTATTGCTCATATTTAATGTGGTGATTGCTATTGTTGACAAGGTTTGTGGAAAGACTATTGGTAATTGTATATTGAAGAGCTTTGGCTCAAGTTGTAAAGTAATTTGTGGAAGTGTAATTTGGCAATTGAACCTTATAGAGCATTGGCTCAAATAGTGAGCCAAGTTGTGAGGCAAACTCTACTAAAGGCATTCATGTTTGGTAGCGGGTATTGCTTCGGGTGTCGCCTATGAAGGGCGTGATGAGATTTGGAAAGAAGGGCAAGCTTAGCCCTAGGTTCATTGGCCTGTTTAAGATTCTTGATCGAGTGGGAGAGGTGGCTTACAGACTTGCGTTATCGCCGATCTTATTAGCCGTGCACCCAGTGTTCCACATGTCCATGCTTCAGAAGTATCACGACGATCCATCCCACGTGTTAGACTTCAGCACTGTCCAGTTGGACGAGGACTTATCCTATGAGAAGGAGCCGGTGGCTATTCTAGACCGACATGTTCGTCAGTTGAGATCAAAGAGTTTTCCTTATGTTCGTGTTCAGTGGAGAGGTCAGCTTGTTGAGGCATCAACCTGGGAGTCCGAGTCCGATATGCGGAGCCGTTATCCCCATCTTTTCCCCGACTCTGGTACTTTCTTCTTATGTCCGTTTGAGGACGAACAATTGTTTTAGAGGTGGAGAATGTGATGACCCAAAAAGTCGTCACTTGTTTTAGAATCAAATTCAGTGTCCCGAGGCCTAATAACCTCCTTTTTACCTCACCTCATTTGCGTGCGGAGTCCGGGCACGTAGCCGAAAAGTCATTATATGAAAATCAATGAAAAATAATGATTTTTTTGAAATTTGATTTTATCGGGCTTGTTTCTTGGTTCCGAACCCCGGTACAGGTCTTATATGTAAGTTGGGTCTGTGAAATTTGGTAAGAAACGGACTTGAAATGACGTGAATCGTACCTTATTTGAGAAAATTAGCAAATTTGATGTTCTTAAGTGATTTCATTATTTTGATGCTAAATTCATAGTTGTTGATGTTATTTTGGTGATTTGAGTGCACGAGTTAGTCCGTATGATATTTTTGGACTCGCGTGCATGTTTGGTTTAGAGCCCGAGGGCTCGGGTGAGTTTTGGATAGGCCACGGAGTAAAATTGGACTTAGTAGTTTGCTGATATGTTGTAGGTCAGCAGGCTACGCATTTACGAAGCCTGGCTCGCAAATACGACCTCGCAAATACGAAAAGACCTAGTATGCCTTGGGCTCGCAAATGCGAAACTATCATCGCAAATGCGATGTCACAAATGCGAAAGGGCCATCATATTTGCGAAGAGGCCCGAATTTCCCCGGTGTCGTAAATGCGACAGATTGATCACAAAAGTGACTTCGCAAATGCGAATGTCACTTCGCAAATGCGATAACAGTAGAGTCTGGGTTCGCAATTGCAAACCCTGGTCGCAATTGCGACATCAAAGACCTATAAATCCACACTTATACGCATTTTTAACCATTTTTCATATCTTCTCAAAACATAAACACTCTAGGGCGATTTTTCAAAGGCAACTTCTTCTCCAAATTGATTGTAAGTCGTTTCTAACTAGTTTTCTTCAATCCTTAACATCCTTTCACATGATTTCAACTCAAAATCAATGATTTTCATGGGGGAAATTGTGTAGTTTGGGTAGAACCTAGGTTTTTCAAATTTTCGGGATTTGGACCTCGATTTGACGTCTGATTTCAAAACAAATTATATATTTGAGTTCGTAAGTGTATGGGTAGTCGGGTTTCGGGGTTGATTTTTGACATTTGGGGAAAAAACTTTTAGAAAACTTATTTCCATGTATTAGAATTGATTCATTTAGCATTTATTGATGTAATTAAGTAACTTGTGACTAGATACGAGCGAATTGGTTGTGGAATCAAGAGGTAAAGCGATAATTGAGGCTTGAATTGTGTTCATGGCATTGAGGTAAGTGTTTGGTCTAACCTTAGCTTGAGGGATTAGGAGTTGTGTCCTATTTGCTATCTGTTATTTGTTGAGTACGACGTATAGGCATGATGACGAATATCTATACGTTTGTGTCAAGCATACCCGTGAGTCTTATGTATTGATTAATATGACTCCGTTTGTATTGCTCATATTTAATGTGGTGATTGCTATTGTTGACAAGGTTTGTGGAAAGACTATTGGTAATTGTATATTGAAGAGCTTTGGCTCAAGTTGTAAAGTAATTTTTGGAAGTGTAATTTGGCAATTGAACCTTATAGAGCATTGGCTCAAATAGTGAACCAAGTTGTGAGTCAAACTCTACTAAAGGCATTCATGGTCGGTAGCGGGTATTGCTTCGGGTGTCGCCTATGAAGGGCGTGATGAGATTTGGAAAGAAGGGCAAGCTTAGCCCTAGGTTCATTGGCCCGTTTAAGATTCTTGATCGAGTGGGAAAGGTGGCTTACAGACTTGCGTTGTCGCCGAGCTTATCGGCCGTACACCCAGTGTTCCACGTGTCCATGCTTCGGAAGTATCACGGCGATCCATCCCACGTGTTAGACTTCAGCAATGTCCAGTTGAACGAGGACTTATCCTATGAGAAGGAGCCAGTGGCTATTCTAGACCGACATGTTCGTCAGTTGAGATAAAAGAGTTTTCCTTATGTTCGTGTTCAGTGGAGAGGTCAGCTTGTTGAGGCATCAACCTGGGAGTCCGAGTCCGATATGCGGAGCCGTTATCCCCATCTTTTCCCCGACTCTGGTACTTTCTTCTTATGTCCATTTGAGGACGAACAATTGTTTTAGAGGTGGAGAATGTGATTATCCAAAAAGTCATCACTTGTTTTAGAATCAAATTCAGTGTCCCGAGGCCTAATAACCTCCTTTTTACCTCACCTCGTTTGCGTGCGGAGTCCGGGCACGTAGCCGAAAAGCCATTATATGAAAATCAGTGAAAAATAATGATTTTTTTGAAATTTGATTTTATCGGGCTCGTTTCTTGGTTCCGAAGCCCGGTACAGGTCTTGTATGTAAGTTGGGTCTGTGAAATTTGGTAAGAAACGGACTTGAAATGACGTGAATCGGACCTTATTTGAGAAAATTAGCAAATTTGATGTTCTTAAGTGATTTCATTATTTTGATGCTAAATTCATAGTTGTTGATGTTATTTTGGTAATTTGAGTGCACGAGCGAGTCCGTATGATATTTTTGGACTTGCGTGCATTTTTGGTTTGGAGCCCGAGGGCTCGGGTGAGTTTTGGATAGGCCACGGAGTGAAATTTGACTTAGTAGTTTGCTGGTATGTTCCAGGTCTGCAGGTTTCACATTTACGAAGCCTGGCTCGCAAATACGACCTCGCAAATACGAAAAGACCTAGTATGCCTTGGGCTCGCAAATGCGAAACTATCATCGCAAATGCGATGTCACAAATGCGAAAGGGCCATCATATTTGCGAAGAGGCCCGAATTTCCCCGGTGTCGTAAATGTGACAGATTGATCACAAAAGTGACTTCGCAAATGCGAATGTCACTTCGCAAATGCGATAACAGTAGAGTCTGGGTTCGCAATTGCAAACCCCGGTCGCAATTGCGATATCAAAGACCTATAAATCCACACTTATACGCATTTTTAACCATTTTTCATATCTTCTCAAAACATAAACACTCTAGGGCGATTTTTCAAAGGCAACATCTTCTCCAAATTGATTGTAAGTCGTTTGTAACTAGTTTTCTTCAATCCTTAACATCCTTTTACATGATTTCAACTCAAAATCAATGATTTTCACGGGGGAAATTGTGTGGTTTGGGTAGAACCTAGGTTTTTCAGATTTTTGGGATTTGGACCTCGATTTGACGTCTGATTTCAAAAAAAATTATATATTTGAGTTCGTAAGTGTATGGGTAGTCGGGTTTTGGGGTCGATTTTTGACATTTGGGGAAAAAACTTTTAGAAAACTTATTACCATGTATTAGAATTGATTCATTTAGCATTTATTGATGTAATTAAGTAACTTGTGACTAGATACGAGCGAATTGGTTGTGGAATCAAGAGGTGAAGCGATAATTGAGGCTTGAATTGTGTTCGTGGCATTGAGGTAAGTGTTTGGTCTAACCTTAGCTTGAAGGATTAGGAGTTGTGTCCTATTTGCTATCTGTTATTTGTTGAGTACAACGTATAGGCATGATGACGAATATCTATACGTTTGTGTCAAGCATACCCGTGAGTCTTATGTATTGATAAATATGACTCCGTTTGTATTTCTCATATTTAATGTGGTGATTGCTATTGTTGACAAGGTTTGTGGAAAGACTATTGGTAATTGTATATTGAAGAGCTTTGGCTCAAGTTGTGAAGTAATTTGTGGAAGTGTAATTTGGCAATTGAACCTTATAGAGCATTGGCTCAAATAGTGAACCAAGTTGTGAGGCAAACTCTACAAAAGGCATCCATGGTCGGTAGCGGGTATTGCTTCGGGTGTCGCCTATGAAGGGCGTGATGAGATTTGGAAAGAAGGGCAAGCTTAGCCCTAGGTTCATTGGCCTGTTTAAGATTCTTGATCGAGTGGGAGAGGTGGCTTACAGACTTGCGTTATCGCCGATCTTATTAGCCGTGCACCCAGTGTTCCACATGTCCATGCTTCAGAAGTATCACGACGATCCATCCCACGTGTTAGACTTCAGCACTGTCCAGTTGGACGAGGACTTATCCTATGAGAAGGAGCCGGTGGCTATTCTAGACCGACATGTTCGTCAGTTGAGATCAAAGAGTTTTTCTTATGCTCGTGTTCAGTGGAGAGGTCAGCTTGTTGAGGCATCAGCCTGGGAGTCCGAGTCCGATATGCGGAGCCGTTATCCCCATCTTTTCCCCGATTCTGGTACTTTCTTCTTATGTCCGTTTGAGGACGAACAATTGTTTTAGAGGTGGAGAATGTGATTACCCAAAAAGCCATCACTTGTTTTAGAATCAAATTCAGTGTCCCGAGGCCTAATAACCTCCTTTTTACCTCACCTCGTTTGCGTGCGGAGTCCGGGCACGTAGCCGAAAAGCCATTATATGAAAATTAGTGAAAAATAATGATTTTTTTTAAAATTTGATGTTATCGGGCTCGTATCTTGGTTTCGAAGCCTGGTACAGGTCTTGTATGTAAGTTGGGTCTGTGAAATTTGGTAAGAAACGGACTTGAAATGACGTGAATCGGACCCTATTTGAGAAAATTAGCAAATTTGATGTTCTTAAGTGATTTCATTATTTTGATGCTAAATTCATAGTTGTTGATG
>MU669739.1:166127-186226 GCA_026770625.1 Nicotiana glauca | reverse complement strand
TATTAGGCCTAAATTAAATATTTTGCTAAAAATGTGAAAATTCTCGGGGAGGGTCAAAAATCACGTGTTTACAAGCTACCCATTTGAGCAAGAAAGAAGATAACACAAAGTGTTAAGGGAAGGAGGAAATCATCCGCAGAAAGAAGGTCACAACCGACCATCATTTTCAAAAACTGACAAAAATTTTCTTTGTTTGTAATAGGAACAAAGCAGTGCAAAGTTTCTCCTGAGATGAAAAAATCTTAGTCTGATGAATTATTTCTCCTAAGATGAAAACATCTTAGTCTGATGAATTATTTCTCCTAAGATGAAAACATCTTAGTCTGATGAATTTTTCCTAAGATAAAAATCTTAGTCTGGCGAATTGTTTATCCTAAGATGAAAGAGTCTTAGTCTGATGAATTGTTTCTCCTAAGATGAAAACATCTTAGTCTGATGAATTTCTCCTAAGATAAAAATCTTAGTCTGACGAATTGTTTCTCCTAAGATGAAAAGTCTTAGTCTGATGAATTGTTTCTCCTAAGATGAAAAATCTTAATCTGATGAATTGTTTCTCTCTTAGTCTGATGAATTGTTTCTCCTAAGATGAAAAATCTTAGTCTGATGAATTGTTTCTCCTAAGATGAAAAATCTTAGTCTGATGAATTGTTTCTCCTAAGATGAAAAATCTTAGTATGATGAATTATTTCTCCTAAGATGAAAAATCTTAGTCTGATGAATTATTTTTCCTAAGATGAAAAATCTTAGTCTGATGAGTTGTTTCTCCTAAGATGAAAAAATCTTAGTCTGATGAATTTTTCAAGTTAATAAGAGGTCAGTTGGAAAGACTTAGAAAAGAAAGCATTAAAAAGGTAAAGGCAACAGCCGGAAAGACCCAGATAGATAACAAAAAGGGAAAGCAAGAAAAAAGAAGAAGTAAAAGCAATAGTTGGATAGTTAAAGATAATTTAATAGGAAGTGAAAAACAACAAGTAGAAGGTTTCAGATAAAACAACAAGAAGAAGGAAGCAACAAATGGAAGGTTTCAAGTAAAACAACACAAATTTAGACCTAGACTGATGAATTATCTCCTAGCGTAAAAATCTTAGTCTGATGAATCTTTCTCCTAAGATATAAAAATCTTAGTCTGATGAATCTTTCTCCTAAGATATCAAAATCTCAGTCTGATGAATCTTTCTCCTGAGATCACATAAATTTAGACCTAGTCTGAGGAATGATCTCCTAGCGTCAAAATCTTAGTCTGATGAATCTTTCTCCTAAGATATCAAAATCTCAGTCCGATGGATTTTTCTCCTGAGATCACATAAATTTAGACCTAGTCTGAGGAATTATCTCCTAGCGTCAAAATCTTACTCTGATGAATCTTTCTCCTAAGATGAAAACATCTTAGTCTGATGAATCTTTCTCCTGAGATCACACAAAAATTGGACCTAGTCTTATGAATTATCTCCTAGAGTCAAGTCAAAATCTTAGTCTGTTGAAAACTTTCACCTAAGATGGTAATCATTCAGTCTTTAAATTTCAAATTTCAAAGTCGGGAGCCTGCCCCTATAACGGAGGAATACATTTCAGTCTTTACATTTTAAGTAATCACAAAAATGGACCTAGTCTGATGAATTATCTCTTAGAGTCAAGTCAAAATCTTAGTCTGATGAATTTTCTCCTAAGATATCAAAATCTCAGTTCGATGAATTTTTCTCCTGAGATCACACAAAAATTGGACCTAGTCTGAGGAATTATCTCCTAGCGTCAAAATCTTAGTCTGATGAATTTTTCTCCTAAGATAACACAAGAAATCTTAGTCTGTTGAAAACTTTCACCTAAGATGGTAATCATTCAGTCTTTAAATTTCAAGTTTTGAAGTCGGGAGCCCGCCCGTATAACAGAGGAATACATTTCAGTCTTTACATTTCAAGTTTTGAAGTCAGTAACCCGCCTGAAGGCATAAGGTTACACCAGAAAATCCCCAGCACAAATCCAAATTCAGAAGTGAGAAGGAAGGCAACAGTGGCCGGAAGAAGTTAGTCCAGGTTTAGAAGAAAAAACAATTCGAACCTCACAAGAAGGAAAAAAGCAGTCCAAGTTCGATAATCAGACGCTTACCTGGATAATTCACTTCAGAACACAATTCAGGTTAGCAACAAAATAAGCTTGCCTAAAAAAATATGAGTTAACAGTCCGAGCTGATCAACAGAAGTTAGTCACAATAAAAAAAAAGAGGGGCAAGAAGTCAATCCAAGATGCAGTAGCTGATGAAAGATGGGGCTGCCCAAGACATGGTCAAGGTCATAAGAACTCAAGCCTGGTCATGATCCAGAAAGCCGAAGAAGGATGAACTTGTACCTACAACTAGCAAGTATCAAGGTTCAAATTTAGAGTCTGCATGAAGCACCAACCAATACTCAAGATCAAGCTTGAAAAGACTCATAGATAGGAATCTTGTAACTAGTAGCTGATAGGACTAAGTTAGTCTTTTTCATGTTTTGATTTTTAATGTAATAGTAGGATCACGGACCGGAACCTCGACGGAACGGCACCTCGACTGGCTCTCCACCTCGGCATACTCCATATTCTCGCTCACTTCCGAACTACATGTGGCATGATTCCTTTATAGCCAAGGATATGTAGGCAGCTCAGATACCAGGGCTCGGTCACATCCTCTTCCCTTCTCTTTAAATTTAGTCCCTCCAAATAAGGGTCGGGTCAGAAAACATGTCTAGTCGTTCTTTGTCTGAAAACTCTTTGTGTTTTCAGTCAAAGAGGGGCAGCTGTAGACGTGTGATTTTTGACCCTCCCCAAGAATTTTCACAGTTTTTGCGTACTCAAGATCAAGCTTGAAAAGACTCATAGATAGGAATCTTGTAACTAGTAGCTGATAGGACTAAGTTAGTCTTTTTCATGTTTTGATTTTTAATGTAATAGCAGGATCACGGACCGGAACCTCGACGGAACGGCACCTCGACTGGCTCTCCACCTCGGCATACTCCATATTCTCGCTCACTTCCGAACTATATGTGGCCTGATTCCTTTATAGCCAAGGATATGTAGGCAGCTCAGATACCAGGGCTCGGTCACATCCTCTTCCCTTCTCTTTAAATTTAGTCCCTCCAAATAAGGGTCGGGTCAGAAAACATGTCTAGTCGTTCTTTGTCTGAAAACTCTTTGTGTTTTCAGTCAAAGAGGGGCAGCTGTAGACGTGTGATTTTTGACCCTCCCCAAGAATTTTCACAGTTTTTGCGTAAAATATTTAGTTTAGACCTAATATAGCTATTTCAGCTAATTTTGACTCTTTTACTTTATTTTCATAAAAAAATGAAGAAATACAAAAAAAAGATATATAAATTTTAGTTTATGTATTTCTTTTAAACTTAAAAAAAACAAATATAGTACTTTATATTTTATCTTTATATAAAAATAAAAATTACAAAAAAATAGTTTTATTAATATTTTGTAGTCATTTTAAACTTAAAAAATACAAAAAATAGTACTTTATATTTTTATCTTTATATAAAAATAAAAATTACAAAAAATATTTTTATTAATGTTTTGTAGTCATTTTAAACTTAAACAATATAAAAAATAGTACTTTATATTTTTATCTTTATATAAAAATGAAAATTACAAAAAATATTTTTATTAATGTTTTGTAGTCATTTTAAACTTGAAAAAATACAAAAAATAGTACTTTATATTTTTATCTTTTATATAATTTCGAAAATTACAAAAAAAAATAGTTTTGTTTTAATTGTTAGTCTCATTTTAATAGTTATTTTTCTACGTAGGATTAATTAAATAACATTGTGTTCTTATTCTCGATTCCGGGCAAAGAATAATATTCGCATTCAAACTACCCGTTTTTAGGCCTAATTTTCTGACCTAACCCATAACAATCCAAGCCCAATACCCTAAAATCTAGATACATGGGGACATACATGGGAGACTCACTTTACACACCAACACTCACGTGAACATCCCACTCTCTACACTTTACACACAAGGAAAGCCACATGAGGTAGACACATATTGTTTGGGGGTTTAATATTTAAAAAGGAAGACATTTTGTTTTTAAGAAAGGAGAGGACTGTTCATTAGGGACAGAAGAAAGAGGGCTTCATTTTGGTTGACGGAAAAAACCAAAAAAAAATAGGAGGCTGCCTACTGTAGCTCTTCTTCTTCATTTCTTGAAGAAGAGAAACACTGAAAAACCTTAAACCTTCCTAGCAAAACCACCTTGTCCCTCACGTCAAAAACGACCACCCTTGTCATGCCCTTCTTCCATTTCCTCTAGCCATTTCTAGCAGAAAACAACCACGACACACGTACATGCTAAAAATAGTTGAATCCATCTTGGAGTTCGTTTGCGAGATTTGTGCAGCGCCATATATTTAAGTGTTGAGCTCTTCGAGGCCCGGTGCATCGAGGCCGATTTAAAAATCCGTTCGAGGTCTTGTTCGCGTTCTTGTTTGCTTATGAGTTTCAAAGCAATCCAAGCGTTTGAGTTTCAAATTCAGTATTAAGGTCCGTTACCCTTTCTTTCTCACTCTATACTTTGGGAATATAATTAAGGTTTGATTTGTTTCCTGATTTACGTCTCTTTTGTGATATTCTATGTCTTAAATGGTTTAAGGTTTATTTGCTATTCTATTCTCGTTCCTCTGTATTTGACTCTTCTGTCGGTAATCCACTGTTGATGTGAGAAAAAGAAATAAATGTGAGCTTATAATTAAACTTTAGGATTTCATGTGAAATACATCTGCATATCTTTTATGACTATTCAATATTGGAGTTTGGTATACTTTTGTTGACTGCAATGATGTGATTTTAGGAGGACAATTTTGTGCATTTATTTTCATTGGTTTGATATACATTGCTTTTGGGCTTGCTTTAATTTTGCATGAAATAATTATTCTTTTTTATTTATTTTGTCGTAAGCACAACTTTGGGTGAGATCATGTTTATAATAATAATAAATGTTATTAATTGTGTACACGATCTAAAATCTGGGTATGTATTACATGTGATCCGATTCTAATTTTAGCAAGGTTAAATATAACGTATCGTGAACCGCAGGTGTATTTTATGTAGAGTGGCTTACAATTTGTTTTAAATAACTTTGAATTTTAACAATAACTTTTGCTTTTTGCTTTTTGCTTTTGGATCCTACACATTACGTATAACACAAATTAGAGTAAATATAGGAAATTGTGAAGTTTATTTCTGTATTGTTTGTTTGGCATGATTGATACATCTTTTTATTTTTATTTTTATATATATGCATTCAATTAGTAGATGGTTTATTTCCATAGCCTTTTGTTTTAAAATTATTTAGCAACCGAACCTCATATTTTGATTTGAAGCAATGAAGATTTTTGACCGTTTGGATTTAGATAGTTCAAGTCTGGTTGGCCAAGAGCTAATAAAAATTCACAAGCTAGTTTCATCTTTCTGTAAATAATATCTCTCTTTTTCTATATTAATTTCCATAACCATGGCCATCCCAATAATCTTAAATTAGCTTTAAAAAAAATAAAAATAGTAAATATCGTAGTTTGTTTTAGGCTCGATTTAGATTAGTATTGTGATTATGTATACGTTCGCGTAACATAATTGCGAATTTAACTCTAAAATAGACTCGAGGGATGCGTTCGCGCAACCACAATCAAGTTTTCTTAAATAAATAAACAAAGCGTTATTAATTGTGGACACGTTCGTGTGACATGCTTTTTGACGTGCCAAAGAAAAAAAGTATACGTACGCGTAACTCAATTCTTTAATTATGAATAATCAAGTGATTTAAATGCAGTTTAATAGTTGAAAATGCACATAGGTTTGAAAGTGTTTTAAAATCAGATAACTAAGCCAAATATAACAATTAAGCGACCGTGTTAGAACCACTGAACTCAGGAATGCCTAACACCTTCTCCCGGGTTAACAGAATTTCTTACCCGAATTTCTGATTCGCGGACTGTAATACAGAGTCATTCTTTTCCTCGATTCGGGATTCCAACCGGTGACTTGGGACACCATAAATCTCCCAAGTGGCGACTCTGAATTAAATATATAAATTCCGTTTCGATTGTCCTTTAATTGGAAAAAACTCCCTTTACCACACCCATCGCAGGGGTGCGGTAGCGTAAAAAGGAGGTGTGATACCCATGCCTCACTGTCACTTCGACACCGCAGAACGTAACCTCATCCCAATACCACCAAGAAACTTCCTACTTTATGCACCGAGAATTCTTTACCAACAACCACTTAAGACATCCCGTGATTTTTTTCTTACTCTATGAAGCATAATATAACCTTTGTCGAAATCTTCCTTTACTCGAGCCATTCTCGGTTTCAATTTCCGCAAGTCATAGCTAATTCACTCGCATGCCTCAAACTAAAATTAACATAGAACCTAACCGTGCAATCAAATGCTCACAACAGACTCCCCAAATTGGCTCGAAGCCATATATGAAGATATACTCAATAACTCATAACACTTTTACTCTATTGATTCCCCAATACCATAGTGATATTAAACTCAAATCATTTGTAAGTTTGTGAAAACACATATCATCTAGTACACTGTAAAACTTATGCAAATCTCGCATTCATCCCCGCAACAGTTAAGCCCACTCTCTTAAGCGACCCGAAATTTCAAATTTCAACACATACTTTTCAATTACACATGAGAT
The DNA here is from genome assembly GCA_026770625.1 of Nicotiana glauca. Lineage (NCBI taxonomy): Eukaryota > Viridiplantae > Streptophyta > Magnoliopsida > Solanales > Solanaceae > Nicotiana > Nicotiana glauca. The sequence goes on along the minus strand of MU669739.1, from coordinate 179,543 downwards.
CTTCTAACATACATATAAGGATCCCACCACTTCAGAACACCCTGCAGGAGATAACCCACATGCTTCTCCTCAATATAACATTTCTGTATACCTTTCACCATCATACACATTACACAATCACTTAGTCTTCCTGAGTCTGAACTCATACCGCAACATCAAATTTACTTCACTCCCAACTAGGAGACATGAAAAGATCCTTCACGCGCCCATAACTCGGGGATACACCTACAATCACAATGGAAATCAAACACTTAATAGTTCATCTATCATCCAGCAGACCTTCCTCGTCATTTCCAAGTCTACCTCTCGTAGTACTAATATACTCATCACGTATCTATATAGCCGTCGTTCCCACCAATAGGAAAAATACCAAACATATAAGTTCAAAACACTTGCTCACATAATCAGCACCTCGGTGCTCAAGCCATAGGCAAAGATCTGGCCTCAAGTCCTTCAGACTGGCCCAACATCAACTCACAGAGATCACATCTCGCCCCTCAATCAAGGAATCAAAAGCCATCAAGGCATATCTGATACTAAGTTGACACGACCCCAAAACCCGGCCGTGATGGTGCCTAGCACATTGCTAGGCCAGCCTGACCAATCACACAAAATACCGAGCTACCAGCTCTCATTTTTTGTTTCAAAACTATTTAATAACAGGACAACTTACGAATTATAGTATAATATATAAAAAAAACATCCCAATAACAGCATACCACCTCCCACAGAATCTGGGGTCACAAGTCAAGAGCCTTGACCGAAGAATATAGCAAAGATACTGTATACATAGTATATCTGACAAACGCGGAAAAAGTCTAAAAGTATAGGAAAACAAGGGAAAGTCGGGTCCTGCGGACGCCAAGCAGCTACCTCGACAGTCCGAAAAAAACTCTGAAACAGCTGGAGAATCAGCCCTGCTGGGATGTACCTGGATCTGCACACAAGGTGCAGGGAATAGAGTGAGTACTTCCAACTCAGTGGTAATAAGCATGTATAATGATATTGAAGGTAAGAACACCCAATAGTACCACACAGTAAAGCTATACAATACCTCATTTTATCCTTTTTAACAATATAAGTCTCAGAGAAAGCAATAACAGCTACAGCAGTACAACAACAATGAATAAATGCAATACAGATGCATGAACATGACCGCTACGGCGCATAGCCCGATCCATTTAGGTACCCGCGCTCACTGTGGGGGTTCAGACTCCGGAGGGGCTCCTACAGCCCAAATGCAATATCAGTGACATATGCTGCGGCGCGCAGCCCGATCTACTATCAGTCCAGCTATATGCAATGCAAGCCTCACAGGCACAGATAATACCATTTTTAAATCCGTTTAACAAATATGATAGAAATCAGTGTTCAAAACTCTCAGAGTTGAAAAATTATTTTTTAGACAGTGTTTAGCTCATGACTGATATCATGAAAACATGCTATAATCATAGAAGCAATAATAACGATCCTCACGGGATCCAAATAACTGGCACACAGCCCAAATATATCCACAACCATCCAAGTAGGAGGTTTACCGGCTCATTTATAGCCAACAACACAGTACAATGCCACACGGTCGGACTAAGCCATAGTCCCCAATCACATTCGACCCCGCACTCACAGTAGAGTACGTGTCTCGCCTCAATACAGCGTCACATAGTGATATACCGGGGTTTCAAACTCTCAGGTCATCATCCACACCCATTACTCACCTCGAACTGGCTCAAAACTACTNCCAAAAACACGAAGTTGCCAAAACCCGAGCCCCGGGCCCGCTTCTCGAAAAATTATGAAATTCACATTTTCGGAATCCTCGTCTCGCCACTAGTCCATACATATAAAATTTATCAAAATTGGAGTCCATTTGACCCTTCAAATTCCAAATTTTCAAAACCCAAAACCAAGCCCTAACTTCTCCAATTTACACCCCAATTTCAGTGATTTAGATGAAGATTCTAGGATAAAATCACGTAATTAGTCCATAAAACTTACCTCCAATCGAAAACTAGGTGAAAATCTCTTCCTCCCTCGTCCAATAGCTTCAAACTTTGCCCAACAATGGAGAAAATAGGTTTTGCTCGCGTCTGAAATGATACTTAACTTTTCTGCCCGTCATATTAATTCCTTCATCGCGTTCGCGACATAGCCCACGCAAACGCGATGGGCAAACTTTTAAAATTCAAAATTCCTTCTACGCAAACGCGCTCTCCAGCCCGCGATCGCGATGCACAAGAACCTGGACTCGTGCGAACGCGACACACCCTTCGCGATCGCGTATAAGAAAATTCACTGGCCTCTCAATCCTTCTTCGCGAACGCGTGATCACCCTCGCGAACGCGTGCCTCTGCTTTCTTCCTCTATGCGTTCGCATCACACCCTTCGCGAACGCGTAGGCCAAATCCTCAGACCCCCATTTTCCTTCTACGCGTTCGCGTTCATCACCCGCACGAACGCGATGGCTTAATTACCTGCAATTTCATGACAGCAAATCTGCTCCTAAGCTTAACCAAAAATGATCCGTTTGACCCCCAGAATCACCCCCGAGGCCCCCAGGACCTCAACCAAAACCACCAACCTACTCCAAAACATGATACGAACTTGTTCCAATCATAAAAACACATCATTAAACACAAAAATCATCAAATCAAGGCGGATTCAAACCTAAGTTTCAACTAAAACTTTCGAAACCTATATTCCATCAAAAACCCGACCAAACAATGTCCGAATGACCTAAAAATTTGCAGATCTATCCAATATCACCTAACGAAGCTACTGCAACTGCCGGAATTCCATTCCGATCCCCAGATCAAAATCTCGCCTATCAACCGGATTCCGCCAAAATTCCAACTTCGCCAATTCAAGCTTATTTCTACATCGGACCTCCAAATTAAATTCCGATCGCTCCCCTAAGTCACAAATCACCTCCCAAAGCTAACCGAACCACCGGAATCCACATCCGAACCCTCTAACCACATAGTCAGCTTCAGGTTGACTTTTTTAAAACAAACTCCATTCTAAGAGGCTATATGCCTTATTTTCAACTAGAATCAACCCAAATTCACCCGATAGACTCTAATACCGATATAGAACATGATGCAACACTATAAGGGGGAAACGAGGTGGTAACTCATGTGACGACGGGCCGGGTCGTCATATTCTCCCCAACTTAAACAAATGCTCGTCCTCGAGCGGGTCAAGAAACATACCTGGAGTCTCAAATAAGTGTGGATATCTGCTCCGCATCTCCCGCTCGGTCTCCCATGTGGCCTCCTCCACGGGCCAACCTCTCCACTGAACCTTCACTGACGCAATATCCTTGGACCTCAATCTCTGCACCTGACGACCCAATATAGCTATAGGCTCCACATCATAGGTCAAGTCATCATCAAGCTGAACTGAACTGAAATCCAACACATGCGATGGTTCCCCAACATACTTTCGGAGCATAAACACGTGGAACACCAGATGAACTCCCGATAGACTGGGCGGCAAAGCAAGCATATAGGCCACCTCTCCAATCCTCCTGAGTATCTCACAAGGGCCAATGAATANCGTCTCCTATATAAGGCCTCATACGGCGCCATCTGAATACTGGATTGGTAGTTGTTGTTATAAGCAAACTCTGCGAGAGGCAAGTAATCAGCCCAAAAACCACCGAAATCAATAACACAAGCGCGCAACATGTCCTCTAAGATCTGAATGGTACGCTCGGATTGTCCGTCCGTCTGAGGATGAAATGCAGTACTCAACTCCACATGTGAACCCAACTCTCACTGAAATGTCCTCCAGAACTGCGAAGTAAACTGAGTACCTCTGTCTGATATAATAGAAACTGGAACTCCATGCAATCTCACAATCTCACAGATGAATATCTCTGCTAACCTCTCCGAGGAGTATGTAGTACACAAAGGAATGAAGTGAGCTGACTTGGTCAGCCTATTCACAATCACCCAAACTGAATCAAACTTACTCGTTGTCCGAGGGAGACCACTAACAAAGTCCATAGTAATCCTCTCCCATTTCCACTCAGGAATATCAATACGCTGAAACACGCCACCGGGCCTCTGATGCTTATACTTGACCTGCTGACAATTGAGGCACCGAGCTACATGACACACAATATCCTTCTTCATCTTTCTCCACCAGTAATGCTGTCTCAAATCCTGATACATCTTCGCGACACCTGGATGGATGGAATACCGTGAGCTATGGGCCTTCTCCAATATCAACTCACGAAGCCCATCTACATTGGGCTCGCAAATCTGGCCTTGCATCCTCAACACACTATCACTATCAATAGTAACATCCCTGGCATCATCATGCTAAACTTTGTCCTTAAGGACAAGCAAGTGTGGATCTTCATACTGGCGCTCATGAATGCGATCATATAAGGAACACCGAGAAACAACGCAAGCCAACACCCTGCTGTGATCTGAAATATCCAACCTCACTAACCGATTGGCCAACGCCTGAACATCATATGCAAAGGGTCTCTCCCCAACTGGAATATACGCGAAGCTGTCCATACTAACCGCCTTTCAGCTCAAAGCATCGGGCACTACCTTGGCCTTCCCCGGATGATATAAAATGGTGATATCATAATCCTTGAGCAACTCAAGCCACCTTCGCTGCCTCAAATTGAGATCCTTCTGTTTGAACAAGTGCTGGAGACTACGATGATCAGTATACACCTCACAGGACACGCCGTACAAATAGTGCCTCCAAATCTTCAAGGCATGAACTATGGCTGCTAACTCTAAATCATGAACAGGGTAGTTCTTCTCATGAGGCTTCAACTGACGAGAAGCATAAGCAATAACTCTCCTCATGTATCAATACACAACCTATCCCCACATTCGATGCATTATAATATACGGTATATGAACCTGAAGCTGATGGCAAGACTAATACTAGAGCTATGGTCAAAGCTGTCTTGAGCTTCTAAAAGCTCTCCTCGCACTCATCCGACCACACGAATGGTTCACCCTTCTGCGTCAACCTGGTCAAAGACGAAGCAATGGATGAAATCCCTGAACAAACCGGCGATAATACCCCGCCAAACCAAGAAAACTCCGGATCTCCGTAGCTGAGGACGGTCTAGGCCAACTCTACACCACCTCTATCTTCTTCAGGTCGACCTGAATACCATAACAGGACACCACATGACCCAGAAAAGCTACAGACTCGAGCCAAAACTCGCACTTAGAGAACTTCGCATAAAACGTCTCCTCCCTCAACCTCTGCAATACCACTCTCAAATGCTGAGCATGCTCCTCCTGGATACGAGAGTACACCAGGATGTCATCAATAAACACAATCACGAAGGAATCCAGATACGGCCGGAACACACTATTCATCAAGTGCATAAACGCGGCTGGGGCATTGGTCAGCCCAAAAGACATCACAAAAAACTCATAGTGCCCATATCTCATCCTGAAGGCTGTCTTCATAATATCAGAATCTCTAATCTTCAGCTGGTGATAGCCTGAACGAAGATCAATCTTCGAGAACACCCTCGCTCCCTGGAGCTGATCAAATAAATCATCAATGCGCGGTAGAGGATACTTGTTCTTCACCTTTACCTTGTTCAGCTATCTATAATCAATACACATCCTCATTGAGGCATCTTTCTTCTTAACAAACAACACTGGTGCACCCCACGGTGACACACTAGGGCGAATGAATCCCTTATCCAAAAGCTCCTAAAGTTGTTCTTTCAATTCCTTCAACTCAGCTGGTGCCATATGATAAGGAGGAATAGAAATGGCCTGAGTGCCCGGCACCAAATCAATACCAAAATCGATATCCCTGTCCGGCGGCATGCCCGACAGGTCTGATGGAAACACATCTGGAAAGTCCCTCACAACGGGCACATAATCGATACTAAGAGTCTCAGTTCCCACATCCCTCACAAATGCTAAATACGATAAACACCCTTTTTTAACCATTCTCTGTGCCTTTAAGAATGAAATCACCCAGCTAGGGACATAATCAGTCGAACCCCGCCACTCAATCTGCGGAATACCAGGAATAGCCAATGTAACTATCTTGTCATGACAGTCCAGAATAGCATGGCACGGGGATAGCCAATCCATGCCCAAAATCACATCGAAATCCACCATACCCAACAATAGCAAATCAACTCGGGTCTCCAAACCCCCAATAGAAATAAGACAGGATCGAGAGACGTGATCCACAATAATCGTATCACCCATCGGGGTGGATACATGCACAGGCAAGGCAAGACTACCACGGGTCGTACCCAAATGATGAGTAAAATAAGAAGACACGTACGAATATGTAGACCCGGGATCAAATAAAATAGAAGCATCTCTGTGGCAAACTGAAATAATACATGTGATCACTGCATCTGAAGCAACAACATCTCTCCTATCCGGAAGTGCATAGAAACGTGCCTGACCACCACTCGATCGCTCCTCACTCCTGGGGCGACCTCTAGAAGATTGACCCCCACCCCTACTAGCCTGGGATGGTGCCGAAGTAGATGGAGCTAAAGAGGAGGGCTGATCCCTATGCTGAGACCTACCCCTGTGAAGTCGAGGACACTACCTCCTAATGTGGCCAAACTTGCCACACTCAAAACAACTACCCGACGCTGGAGAAGGGGGCTGAAGGGAACCCCTCGCCGCAGATGAACCCCGGGCTGAAGAAGAAGGTGCTGAACTCTGAGCTGGGAGGGCTTTGAGTGAAGACTAACCCTGCTGATAACCCTGACGGCCATGGTCAGAAGAAGCTCTACTATGCTTTGGATGACCTGACTGAGGAGGTCTAGATAAATGACCTCTGCCCTGATGAAACTGGCCCCTAGATGGAGCACTACTATAGCTGCCGGGACCTCGAGGCCTCTTGTCCTCCCTCTCCTCTCGCTCTCGGTGACAATCCGCCTCAATCTGGCGTGCCATATCCATAACCTCCTCGAAGGATGCTGCCACTACTCTCTCCCTGGTCATCAAGATACGAATAGAATAGTTGAGGCCATCTATGAACCTCCTAATCCTCTCCCGATCTGTCGGGATCATCCATGTAGCATGTCTGGCTAACTGAGTATACCTCAATTCGTACTGAGTCACTGACGTATCACCCTGCCCGATCCACTATCAGTCCAGCTACATGCAATGCAAGCCTCACAGGCACAGATAATACCATTTTTAAATCCGTTTAACAGATATGATAGAAATCAGTGTTTAGAAATCTCAGAGTTGAAAAATCATTTTTTAGACAGTGTTTAGCTCAGGACTAATATCATGAAAACATGCTATAATCATAGAAGCAATAATAACGATCCTCACGGGATCCAAATAACTGGCACACAACCCAAATATATCCACAACCATCCAAGTAGGAGGTTTACCGGCTCATTTATAGCCAACAACACAGTACAATGCCACACGGTCGGGCTAAGCCATAGTCCCCAATCACATTCGACCCCGCACTCACAGTAGAGTACGTGTCTCACCTCAATACAGCATCACATAGTGATATACCGGGGTTTCAGACCCTCAGGTCATCATCCACACCCATTACTCACCTCGAATCGGCTCAAAACTACTCCGCGATGCCTTTCCCTCAATAATCGACCTCCACGGGTGCTAAATCTAATCAAAACCAATAGGAATACATCAAAATAGGCTAATGGAACATAACGCAATCGAAATAACTCGAAAAACACCCAAAAACACGAAGTTTCCAAAACCCGAGCCCCGGGCCCGCTTCTCGAAAAATTATGAAATTCACATTTTTGGAATCCTCGTCTCGCCACGAGTCCATACATATAAATTTAATCAAAATCGGAGTCCATTTGGCCCTTCAAATTCCAAATTTTCAAAATCCAAAACCAAGTCCTAACTTCTCCAATTTACACCCCAATTTTAGTGATTTAGATGAAGATTCTAGAATAAAATTACGTAATTAGTCCATAAAACTTACCTCCAATCAAAAACTAGGTAAAAATCTCTTACTCCCTCGTCCAATAGATTCAAACTTTGCCCAACAATGGAGAAAATAGGTTTTGCTCGCGTCTGAAATGATACTTAACTGTTCTGCCCGTCATATTAATTCCTTCATCGCGTTCGCGACATAGCCTACGCGAACGCGATGGGAAAACTTTTAAAATTCAAAATTCCTTCTACGCGAATGTGTTCTCCAGCCCGCGATCGCGATGCACATGAACCTGGACTCATGCGAACGCGACACACCCTTCGCGATCGCGTATAAGAAAATTCACTGGCCTCTCAATCCTTCTTCGCGAACGCGTGCCTCTCCTTTCTTCCTCTACGCGTTCGCATCACACCCTTCGCGAACGCGTAGGTCAAATCCTCGGACCCCCATTTTCCTTCTACGCGTTCGCGTTCATCACCCACGCGAACGCGATGGCTTAATTACCTGCAATTTCATGACAGCAAATCTGCTCCTAAGCTTAACCAACTTAGGCTATGATACCAACTTATCATGACCCAAACCCCGCTCCGGTAGTGATGGCGCCTCTCGTGAAGACAATGTCATCCAACCAATCCAAATCGCCTTTTCAAAAATATTTAAACATTAATAAACAGTTCAAATAGGATTTAATGATATAATTAACGAAAGTACAACCCGACACACCCCGAATCGGGGTGTCACAAGTCACGAACATCTATTGGAGTGTAATTACAACTACAAGGTCTAAAATATACAAAATAGGAAATAATGAACAAAAGAGAGAAAAGCGGTGTTGGGAACGCTGGCAGCCACCTTGCTAAACTCTAATAACTCTGCCTCCGATCAGCCAATACCCGCTACCGGGTGTATAAATTCCTGCATGTGCACACAAGGCGCATGGAGTAAAGTGAGTACTCTAACTCAGTGAGTAATAAAGGTAAATAACAACTGAGCAGTCAGAAATCACATAAAGCAACCAACATGCTGTATAGAAGCAGTGAAAATCCCTTTGAGAACAAACAGTGAAACTGTGAAATCTTTTAGAGATATCTTAGTTCAGTTTAAACCTCTTTTGAAAATAACTTTTTCAACAGTTACGCAAATGAATGCCAAACATTTAGTACCGATAAGCACAGAAAATCCGCCCCTCGGGCACAAATACCATAGTATAACAGGTAAAATGACAAGTGAATATGAAAGATGAACACATAAGGGTTAGCCCCTCGGGCAATATCTCAGAACAGTACCAGCCCCTCGGTCTCACTCTCAAAACACTCTCACCCTGGGATATCTCTCTCATATCACTCTCATAATAGTATCATATAGTAACCATTATGGCGTGCAGCCCGATCCATATATTATTGCGGCGCGCAGCCTGATCCATATATCATCGACGGTGCTCACTGTAGGTGTGAAAATTCCGGAGGGGCCCCTTACGGCCTAAGTTCTATATCAAGACACCTCGTGGAATCATCACTCGGCACTCGGAACTCGGCCTCACATCACATAAGCCACCTCGTGGCATATAAAGTATCTCAGACCCTCAGCTTCATATCACTCAGCATATCGTCACATATGGCCCTCGGCCTCACCCAGTCCAAAAATCATCACAAGCCTCTCGGACATTTTTAAAATAGTAGTCCTCATCCCAAAACATCATTTAGAATCATTAAGTTTCAAATCTGAGTAAAAGTGGTTGAGTTTGTAAAACAGTAGATATCAACAGGACTGAACTCAAGTAATGAGTCAAAACAATGAGGAAATAGTGATAAAAATCCCCGAAGGGTTCAAATAATTGGCACGAAGCCCAAATATGGTCATCAACCCAAATCATGATAATAACAAATAAGTTTCAGTCAAATACGCGATAAAATCATCAATCGGGACGGACCAAGTCACAATTCCCAGTAGTAAAAGACCCCATGCTCATCATCCAGCGAATGTGTCACCTCAATATAGCACTACGATGTGCAATCCGGGGTTTCAGACCCTCAGATTATCATTTACAATCATTACTCACCTCAATCCGAGCAAAATGCTACTCCAAACTATCATTGCCCCTTGAATCGACCTCCAATCGACCCGAATCTAGTCACGGTTAGTTCAATTCAGTCAATACTAATTATAGAAATTAATTCTATATGAAGATACGAATTTTCCAACAAAATCCAAAATTTAACTTAAAATTGCCCGTGGGGCCCACGTCTCGAAATTCGACGAAACTCACATAATCTGACAACCTATTCAACCACGTGTCTAACCATACCAAAATTACTAATTTCCAATAACAATTCGACCCTCAAATCCTCAAATATATCCAAGAGGGGTTTCAAACTTTTTCCAACTTAAAATCACCAATTACATGTTAAAAATAACAATGGATTCGGAAAATCTAACCAAAATTGAGTTAAGAACACTTACCCCGATATTTTTCTTGAAAATCTCTCGAAAAATCGCCTCACTCGAGCTCAGGGATTTGGACTTTATTCTGCTGCCCAGGGATTTGTTCTTTACGTTTGTGGTTCTCCTCTAGCATTCGCGAAGAACGAAATTCCAAAAAATTATTTTCCAAACTCTGCTCGGACAGCCTCTAGTGTAATGGTCACAACTTTTTCCACACAACTTCAAATCACTATTATAATATGTTTATGGAAACTAGATTCAAAGATCTACAACATTTGTTTTTGAGTCATCTCTAAGTGCATTGTATATTGAGAAATATGATCCTCCAAAGTAAGACCTGTGCAACAGAATTCCTTCTTCATCGCGAACGCGAGACACTCTTCGCGAACGCGAAGAATAAAATCCCAGAAGCCAAATCCTTCTTCGTGAACGCGAGACTCCCTTCACGAACGTGAAGAACAAAATCTCAAAAGCTAAATCCTTCTTCGCGAACGCGAAGAAAAAAATCTCAGAAGCTAAATCCTTCTCCACGAACGCGAGACTCTCTTCGCGAACGAGAAGAACAATACCAGATACCAGCTTCACCTATTGTAAAACAGCCCGAAATGATCCGAAACACACCCGAGGCCCTTAGGACCTCAACCAAATACGCCAACATATCCCATAACATTATTCAAACTTGTTCCAACCTTCAAAACGCTCAAAACAATATTAAAATACCAAATTGGCATAGGATTCAAGCCTAAGAAATTTCAAGAACTTCCAAATTCTGTTTTAATCAAAAACCCAACCAAATCACGTCCGAATGACCTGAAATTTTGCACACACACCCTAAATTTACTGCAACTCTCGGAATTCCATTCTGAACCCTATATCAAAATCTCGCATATCAACCGGAATTCACTAAAATAGTATCTTTGTCAATTCAAGCCTAATTCTACATCGGACTTCCAAAACCAATTCCGATCATGCTCCTAAGTCATAAGTCACCCAACGAAGCTAACCAAATCATAAAAATTCCGATCCGATCTCATATACAAATAAGTCAACTTTTGGTCAAATTTTTCAAATTTAAAGCTTTCAACTGAGACTGTTCTTTCTAATTCATACCTATTTCCGCGAAAACCAAAACCAACAATCTACATCAGTCATAATACATCATACGGGACAAGTCATGCCCGAGAACTGGTGATCAAAGTGTAAAAGCTCAAAACGACCGGTCGGGTCGTTACAAATTACTTTTAAAATAATGAATACCTGAAAATAAAACAATGATCATATAACAATTAAAATTAAAGGGCTAAATAATAAATATAAATCAACTTTATTTGGCCAGAACACATCTTCTAGATAAGATAAGAAAATAATATTTCAATTCATTAAATTAAACAGCAAAGAACTTTTCAGAGAATTAGTCAAAGAAGTTTTTTATTCTATACTAATTATTTACAATAACAAAAGGCAATAATTTTTTATTTAAAAAGTACAACATCATGCCATGAATTTCTTGTTTAATCAACCCCTAATTAAAATGGTCGAAACTGAAATTGAATAAGCATAATCAACTACCAATATTTTACCACTGATTTTCTACAGAAACTAGAATGAACTAATACTATTCTACATTACTCAAACTAGTCCACTTTTTACACGTGCAACTATGGGATATACTTCACGGATATATACCTTTTTGTATATGGTGCTAACTCAACTCCAATGCATATGAAAAGGTAGAAAACCTACACCATCTTGACTCATTTTATTGACAGTACATCCCTAAAAAAATTTCAGCTTGAAAAACTATTCTCATTCTACTCCATTCAATTTCTGAAGCAACAAATTCTAAATAAATCAGCCTATGGGAAGTTTCAAGCCTAAAAGTGCAAAACCTTAACAACTTGTTTGGATGGTTGTTACCTATTGTATCATATCATATTGTTACTTTAAATACTATATTTATTTTGATTGTTACTTAAATTTTATTGTATTGTATTGTTAAATCCGTAGTTACGTAAGGATAAAATGTGCCACTTTATGTAACGATTGATTTTGTGTGGTCGCGTCGTTTCCTTGGGGTTTTCTCTCAATCTCACCCTTCATTAGTATTAAATAATTTTATTTTATCATTTACCCTACCTTTTTATATACCGTATCATAATTTTTTTTTATAACATTGCAAGTTTATTCATCATATTATTGGTGCATGATACCATGAGACAACGATAAAATGATGCAATCCATCCAAATATTGTATTCGTCAAACGATACAGTACAATAGTACAATACAATACAATACAATACAATACGCTACATTATGAAACGATACATAACAACCATCCAAACAAGCTGTAATAGTACGAACTAGAGCAGATTTGTATTTTTGCACAAGAGTCTTTTGCTACAGCTGATAACGCCAAACTATGCCTTATAAAAAGACACACAAACGTTGCAAATATAACCTGAGTATTTATGCCTAGAGTCGAACCACAGAGAATTAACCTATCAATTACTATTGTTGGACTTACTAAATTCTGTAGAATCAACTTCCCCAAACGTTGTAATTAACAATTGATGATATTTCTAACAACTATAGCTGAAAATAAATAAACAGCTGAAAGTTAACTAAGCTTGATTCGTAAACAATTGGAATAAGGTCTACGGTAATGATTTTCCCCGTTGTTGATTTCCTTGGTTGTATATTTCGTATAGCTTGACTTAGTTACCTCTATCAATCATGAACGCTCCAGCTACCATAAATCTCTCTCAAGCAATTATGATAATTTACTAGACGCTCTCTCTCAAGCTACGCTAGCTAGATTCACATTACAGTTCACTTAGATTGCACCTGAGGTATCATTATCTCTAATCCAACCTCTAAACCCTCGGTTATGACTCTCGTCTATACTCCGGGAGTGATGTTGTTCAAACAACTACCTAAATATGCACTCTCTCTCAAGCAGATACATAATAAATAGGAACGGCTAATTGAGGATCCTTTCAATTAACCACAATCAAAACGTAGTTGAACAAATAGAGATAAACAACCAATTCAAAACTATATTAATATAACAA
>MU669739.1:119277-162708 GCA_026770625.1 Nicotiana glauca | reverse complement strand
GGGAGGGGGGGGGGGGGGGGGGTTATTACACTATGTAAAAATAAAATAAAAAATCTTTTTGTATTTTCTCTAGACTAACTTCCCTCAAGAAAATTCGCTAAAGGATACGTCATCAGGAAGAGTCTATATATTCCTTTTTTTTCTTTGACTTAGTCCCTCAAGAACCCCGTCGAAAGAGACCCATCGCCGGGACAAGTCACTTACTATTTTCACTTACCTAATGACTATTGTTCTAATACCAAAACAATCAAAGCAAGACAAAACAACCAAAGAAAACAATTAATTGTTACAATTACAAACATGCAATGAAGTATCCCTATCCCCCACCCCCCACTTAAAATGAGGACATGTCCTCATGGCCAAATAAATCAAAGTAAGGAAAAGGGAACTTCCCGGATAGCTCAATCCTGGTCAGAGACAGAGCCGGCGTCTACATTGCACGCCCGACCCAATGCATAGATCCAACCCATGATCCGTTTTTTTGATTTTTTCTGATGGGTTGCCATCTCATCAACACGAGTCCCCTGTCAGTCACTGAGGTTCGTATTTCAACTGTCTCTTGATCCATACAGTCTAATCGCTATCCCCGAACTGCCCTAGACTGGCCTGCAGCATCATCAATATGTGGTTGAGCTGGCTGGTCATCACCTACAATCTCCTCAGCATCAGCTACCTATTGTTGTTCCTCCTCCTCCGCATCATCCGATCATCAGAATCATGGCCTATCAATTCCTCGGCATCTACCACTTCCTTTTATGTGGTCACCCTCTCAGCCGTGAAAGGATGTACCACAGGAACTCGGCTATCTAAAGCAAGGTTGCTCAACACATTGGCTTGAAGACACAACTTGGTGACAAGAGACAGGTAGTATAACCCATAGCGTTGAACCCGGACCCGCTAGAACATTTCATCGTGTATGCCTATGGCCACGTCAAATGGAGCATTATTCATGAAGCACCAAATTAGGCACACTCGAGGGATGTTCACCTCTAACAGGTTCTTGGAGGGTAGGAGTCTGCTATTAATAAAGTACAACCAGCATTTGGCCTCAAACTTGAGGGCCGAGGAGTGGAATTTATTACCATATTTGTACCACTGTAGAGTGGCTCTCGGTTGACAGATGGTGTCAGTGAATGTGGACTAGGAAGTATATTTCCCACTGTATGATTGGTATGCATCCTCGTAACCCTGAGCTGGTGGAGGAAGCCTGTATAGAGTCCGGATATTCTCCAAAGAAGAATTGGCCGGTCTCTTACACACTGTGACCATATAGCTCTCATGTTCTGGGAGATTCGCATAGAATTCCCTAACAAGCATGACATTGGTAGTGATCGGCTCCTCAAAAAATATGTCCAGGTGCCTTCGCCTCAACTCGAATGGTATATTTGGGCAGGTAATCCCTAGTGCATTGGGATCCATGTCCTGTTCCGGTACAATTGTTTTGGCCTCTTTTTTGTTAAACCTGTCATGTGCCTTGGCGGACACGAACTTTTGACTATTGAAGGGACTTGGGACAACCGGATTTCGAGGCCTTCCCCCAGTGTTGGCTGTAGATAGGCGACTGGAGGAGGAACCTGTTGCTTGGCGTTTTCAAGGAGCCATGGTACCTGCAAATAGTCCAACGGCAGTTCTAGTCAATCGGGTGACCAAAACATGGCTACTCAGACTTCACCATGGAATGGTCATAACACTTCCTCCAAAGAGGCATTTTAACAAACACCTTCTAGCCAATGGTTAATTTGAAGCTCCAACCACATCTTCACACAAGGAACACTACCACAATAACTCAATCAACACACCACACAACCACAATTTGAATGTTTTCAATTTTTCAGTCCAACCTAAGTATTGACATATATTTCTACCATAAAGTAAAAAAGAAACTAAAAAAAAAGAAACGAAACTAAAAAAACGAAATTGAAGATCTACATACAAAATTAAAGAGAGAAACACTTACCAGTAGAGGGAATGAGAGAAAAAGTTTAAAGATTGAGGAAGAGAATGAAGGTGTTGTTGTGTGTGGTTGGGTATGGAGGAGGAAGAATGGATGAAGAAGAAGAAGAGAGGGGTTAGGGCTTGGGGAACGTGTGCGGGAGGAAGAGAGAATGGGGAAACTAGGAGTGGTGGGGCAGGTGGGTTTGAGTTAATTGGGTTAAAAGAATAAAAAAATAAAATAAAAAAATTGGCGGAACTTACCTGGACTAGCGCGGGCTGCGCGCGGCGCGCTAGTTCAATAAACAAGAGGCAGAATGAAACCCTATTAGCGCGGGCTACGCGCTGGCTTAGTGCGGCTGCGCTAGTGGGTAAAATCTGAGGCAGAATAAAACCCCATTAGCATTGCATGCGCGCTGGCTTAGCGCGGGCGCGCTAATTCAGGTGTTCCATTGTCCGTTTTTGTTTTGTTTTTTTATACATGAAGTTACATACGACAATTAACAACACATTTGTGGGTTTCCTCCCATGCAGCGCCTGATTTAACGTCGCAACATGACACAAGTATTTGATCATCACTCCTCATTCGCGTACTGGGGTTCTTTCAAATTGATCACCACTGTATCCCTTTTTTTCTTCAGCTATTCCAAGGTAACGTTTCAACCTTTGCCCATTTACTGTGAACTTGTTTGTCCCATATTTAGATTCGATCTCTACAACTCCACATGCGAACATTTGCACCACTCCGAATGGTCCTAACCATCGGGACTTTAACTTACCCAAAAACAGTCTCAACCTTGAATTATACAATAATACCTTGTCACCGGGTTTGAAATCTCTGTCCACAATGTGCTTGTCATGCAGCTTCTTCATTCTTTCCTTGTAGAGCCTCATGCTTTCAAAGGCTTGATATCGAAATTCTTCCAGTTCATGAAATGCTGTCAGTCGATTTTGTCCAGCTGCATCGAGATCCGTGTTCAATTGCCTTAGTGCCCACCAAGCTCGATGTTCTATATCCACAGGCAGATGACAGGCCTTCCCAAATACCAACTTGTACGATGACATACCTATTGGTGTTTTGAATGCAGTTTTATAGGCCCAGAGTGCATCGTCACGCTTTTTCGCCCAATCAGTTCTTGTGGCATTCACAGTCTTGGTTAGCATACTTTTTATTTCTCTGTTGGACACTTCAACCTGCCCACTAGTTTACGGATGATAAGGGGTAGCCACCTTGTGGCGTACATCATACTTTGCAAGCAATTTCTCAAAGGCTCTATTACAGAAGTTAGTGTCTCCATCACAGATGATCACTCTTGGTGTTCCCAATCGAGTGAATATTTTCTTTTTCAAAAATCCTACCACCACTCTTGCATCATTAATGGGCAACGCTGCAGCTTCTACCCATTTAGACACGTAATCCACAACAACAAGTATGTACTTATTGCCAAATGAGCCGACGAAGGGACCCATGAAGTCAATCCCCCAAACATCAAACACTTCTACCTCTTGAATCGGGTTCATGGGCATCTCATGGCGACGGGAAATGTTCCTGGTCCGCTGACATTCATCACAGCCCTTCACCCATAGGTGTGCATCTCTAAACATTGTTGGCCAAAAGAATCCGGCCTCTAGAACTTTCATAGCTGTTTTGACCCCTCCAAAATGTCCTCCATATGCTGATGCATGACAAGCTTGCAAAACAGAAGATTGTTCTATCTTGGGGACTGATAAGTAGGATTTTAACGTGTTTTATGGCCCTACTTGCCTATGCTTTGAGTATAAATTGCTACGAAATAGTCCCAAAATATTCACAGGTTGTGCTTGATTGCAGGTTTGAGCGACAAAGTAACGAAAAGTCGAAGATCGCCTCAAAACATAGTGAAACCTGCTCAAGTATCAAAGACCAAGTGAAGTGAAGGAAATAGAGAAACTAGTGCGGACCACACAAAAGAGCACATGGCCGCACTAGGAGATTCAGAGATGGGAATACTAACCAATAAATTGTGAACCAATTGGCCGGAGGCAACTTTATGAAGCTTCCTTACGATGAAGCTTGTGAAGTTTTGGATGAAATGGCCGACACTTCTTTGGCATGGCAAAGTGCAAATGTTCCTCAAGGTGACCCTACGGTCATCCATTTACATATGGAGTTGAATGATCATGGTCAATCTATTTCCAAGCTTACCACGGCAATGAATCAATTGGCGAAGGCGCTACAACAAGTCCAAAATACTCGCCAAGTCAATGCCATGGAAGGAGTGAATATGTTAAAGAGAAGGAAAGGAGGGCAACAACCGCAAGGAAATTGTGAACAATATGATAATAGTGGTGGTTTCTCAAATGAGTGCTATGATGATCAAAGCGAAGAGTGTCAATATGTCAATAAATACCAAGGAAATAGAGGAAATCAAGGAAATCAACAATGGCGAACCCAAGGAAATTGGGGCAATCAACACAACGACGGTAATTGGAATAATAACAACCAACAACAAGGTGGTGGCAACTGGAACAACAACAATTAAAACAACAATTGGGGTAATCAAGGTAAAAATCAAGGAAATTGGAATGGGAACAATATTAATTGGGGAACCAACAATCAAGGAGGGTGGAATAATAGTGGAAACCAAGGCAACCGGGGGCAAGGTTCTCAAAGGCCCCCCATGTACCAACAACCGAACAATCCACTCCCTTTCCTTCTCAAGGTCCGAGTTCTTCCGGTAGTGATATGGGGAGAATTGAGAATATGTTCGAACAAATGATGAAAAATAACCAAGATTCCGAGGTGCAAATATCTTCTCATAACACCTCTATCCGAAACTTGGAGGTGAAACTAGGGAAACTTTCTCAAGCTATGAATACTCGTCCCAAGGGTGCTTTATCAAGTGACATGGTAGTGAACCCAAAGGGTGGGAATAACAACCATGTGATGGCGGTTACAACTAGAAGTGGAAGAGGCAGTAATGTGCATGCCTCGAGAGATAAGCAAGTTGTAGAGGATAAAGTTGAGTTGCGTGATGATGATGTGACTTTGATTGTTGATGATGGGATTGAACAAAATGTGCCCAATGATGTGCGGATTGGTATTGATGATGATGCAAGGATAGAGATTCAAGATGCTGTGAACCCGTTTAGGGAACACGTGATTGACATGCCCGAGCCGGTTGTAACCAAGGCCAAGCCACTCTTGCCCAGGCCACCTCCACCTTACCCTTAACGGTTAGCAAAGCAAAAAGGAGACAATCAATTCAAAAGGTTCATCAAGATGAAAAGTCTTACTATTAATGTGCCGTTGGTGGAGGCACTTGAACAAATGCCGAGGTATGAAAAGTTCATGAAGGATTTGGTAACAAAAAAGAGGCCGATGGAGTGTGAAACAATTAAGATGACGCATCAAGTGAGTTCTATAGTGCATTCCATGGCCCCGAAACTTGAAAAACCTAGAGCTTTTAATATCCCTTGAACGATAGCTAGTGCGTATTTTGCAAAAGCCCTTTGTGACTTGGGGCTAGCATTAATTTGATGCCTTATTCGGTCTTCAAGACCTAGGGAATCGGACAACCTAGGCCAACTTCAATCAGACTTCAATTGGCGGATCGATCGATGAAGCGAACCTTGGGCATAATTGATGATGTTCTTGTTCGTGTTGATAAATTCATATTGGCAGCCGACTTTGTAATATTAGATTGTGAAGTGGACTTTGAAGTGCCAATCATTCTTGGGAGACCTTTCCTAGCTATGGGGAAGGCATTGGTTGATGTTGAAGCGGGTGAATTGACATTCTGTGTGGGAGATGAGAAGGTGGTATTCCATGTTTGCAAATCAATGAGACAACCCAATAGCACAGAGGTGTGTTCATTTGTGGACATTGTCACAGTTGTGATAGTGGATGACACAAGTTCCATGATAAATGTTGAAGATCCTCTTGAGGACGTGCTTCTTAATATGGATGTCAATGATGATGCGGGTAGAGTAGAGTGCATTAATGCATTGCATCCTATGGGTTCATATTCATATGAGCCTAAAAAGTTATCTTTGGATCTTTAAAACCGCAAAACTCCACCCACAAAGCCATCGATTGAGGAGCCACCAGTGTTGGAGTTGAAGCCCCTTCCTCCACACCTCAGGTATGAATTTTTGGGTTCAAATTCCAATTTGCATGTTATTCTTTAGTCTTGCTTAACTAACATGCAGGTTGACGCCACTTTGGCATTTTTCAAAAGCGCAAAAAGGCGATTAGATGGATATTGGCAGATATTGGGGGTATAAGCCCCGCCTTTTGCATACATAAAATCATATTGGAGGAGGATACAAAGCCTTCACTCGAACATTAAATAAGATTAAATGAGGCGATGCAAGAAGTGGTAAAGAAAAAGGTTATCAAGTGGCTTGACGCCGGTGTGGTTTATCCCATTTCTGACAGTTCATAGACTTCTCCAGTACAATGTGTACCGAAGAAGGGTGGGATGACAGTTGTGACCAATGACAACAACGAGCTTATTCCGACTCGGACGGTGACGTGTTAGAGAGTTTGTATGGATTACAGGAAGCTTAACAAGGTGACAAGAAAAGATCATTTCCCATTACCATTCCTTGACCGAATGCTCGATCGTCTTGCGGGCCGGGCTTTCTATTGTTTTCTAGATTGTTACTCATGGTACAATCAAATTTTAATTGCCCAGAGGACCAAGAGAAGATGACCTTTACATGTCCTTATGGCACGTTTGCTTTCTCCAGAATGCCATTTGGACTATGTAATGCCCCGGCGACCTTCCAACGTTGCATGATGGCTATTTTCACCGACATGGTGGAGGATATTTTGGAGGTCTTCATGGATGATTTCAGCGTTGTTGGGTATTCGTTTGAGGAGTGCTTGGTAAATATGGATAGGGTATTTGCTCGATGTGAAGAAACTAACCGCGTTCTCAATTGGGAAAAATGCCATTTTATGGTAGAAGAAGGTATAGTGTTGGGCCACAAGATCTCAAGGCATGGAATTGAAGTTGATAAAGCCAAAATCGAAGTCATTTCAAGGCTCCCTCCCCCTACTTCTGTTAAATGGGTGAGAAGCTTCCTTGGGCACGCGGGTTTCTATCGGAGGTTCATAAAGGATTTTTTTAAAGTGATACATTCGTTGTGCAAGTTGCTTGAGAAGGATGCAAAGTTCTTGTTTGATGAAAATTGTGTGCGAGCATTCGAGCTTCTTAAGCTAAAGTTTACTTTTACCCCCATCATCACCGCACCAAATTGGAGCTCACCTTTTGAGCTTATGTGCGATGCTAACGACATTGCGGATGGGGCTGTTTTGGGCCAAAGGATCAACACGATGTTCCATCCAGTGTACTACACCAGTAAGACAATGAATGAAGCCCAAATAAATTACATTGTCATCAAGAAGGAGTTATTGGCTATTATTTTTACTATGGAAAAGTTCCGACCTTATCTTATGGGAGCCAAAGTTATTGTGCACACCTATCACGCTGCCCTTAGATATTTAATGACCAAGAAAGACTCCAAGGCGAGATTGATGAAGTGAGTTCTTCTACTTCAGGAGTTTGATCTAGAAACAATGGATAGAAAAGGGACTGAGAATCAAGTGGCGGACGACTTGTCCCGCTTGGAGGAAGAGGGGAGACCTTGTGATGGACTTGAAATCAATGACACTTTCCTCGATGAGCAACTCCTAGCGATGTAAATGCATGAGATGTCGTGGTTCGCCGACGTTGCAAATTATCTTGTTACCGGAATCATCCCGTCTGAGCTCTCTTCCAACCAAAGAAAGAAGCTCAAGCGGGATAGCTTGGATTTTATTGGGACGAACCATATTTGTTTAAGATTTTCACCGATGGTGTGATTTGTCGTTGTGTCCTGTAGGAGGAACAACTTGGTATTTTGGAGGCTTGCCACTCCTCGCCCTATGATGGCTATCATGGCAGGGAGAGGATGGCCTCTAAGGTGCTTAGTTGCAGATTCTATTGGCCTACCTTGTTCAGAGATGCGGGTGATGTGGTCAAGCGATGTGATGAATTCCAAAGAGCCGGCGGTATTTCAAAAAGAGATGAGATTCCCCTCAATACTATTCTCGAGGTGTTTATTTTTTATGTTTGGGGCGTCAATTTCATGGGTCCGTTCGTGAGCTCTTGTGGGAACACTTACATTCCCGTCGTGGTGGATTATGTCTCAAAGTGGGTTGAAGACGTGGCTTTGCCCTACAATGAAGCCCGAAGTGTTGTGGCATTTATGAAAAATAGTATCTTCACAAGGTTTGGCACTCCTCGTGCTGTCATTAGTGATGGGGGGTCTCACTTTTGCAACAAAGCTTTTGATTCATTGCTTGCCAAGTATGGAGTAAATCACAAGGTGACTACCCCCTATCATCCTCAATCTAGTGGTCAAGTGGAATTCTCCAACCATGAAACAAAGAGTATCTTGTCAAAGACGGTTAATGCTAATAGAACCGATTGGTCAAAAAAGTTGGATGACGCTCTATGGGAGTACCGGACGGCTTATAAGACCCCAATTGGTATGTCCCCTTACCGATTGGTATTTTGAAAAGCTTGCCATCTTTCGGTGGAATTGGAGCACAAGGCTATGTGGGCCTTGAGGAAGTTAAATTTGGAATGGGATGTTGGTGCGAATCTCTGTGTTGAGCAATTAAATGAACTTGATGAGTTTAGATTTCATGCCTACTTCAGCTCGTCCTTGTATAAGGACAAGATGAAGTATCTTCACGACAAATATGCTCGGGGTAAGGAGTTAAAGATTGGGGATATGGTTCTTCTTTTCAACTCCTGGTTGAGGTTATTTCCGGGAAAGCTCAAGTCAAAGTGGAGTAGGCCATTTGAAGTGGTATGTGTGGCTCCTTTGGGTGCCCTTGATCTCAAGAACAAGAATGGTGAAATATTCCGGGTCAATGGGCATCGTGTCAAGCATTATTTGGGAAAGTTTGATGACATCCACGTGGTGGTACGCATTCATTTGAAGTAATGTGATGGTAACACGCGTTGTGCCGCGACGTTAAATCAGGTGCTTCTTGGGAGGCAACCCATGCCGTTTTCTTTCTCTTTGATTTTCTTTTTAGATTAGGATTTTTGAGCTAATTGTTTGTGAGATGTTGCAGGGATTGTGTTGAAGTAGTGCAAAGCAAAAAGAAACAAAATTGCAATCTTTGAAGTTTGCCAGTGCGGCCGTGATACATTTTTGCGCGGTCCGCACTGGCATGAGCCTCATTTGCACAGTCTCTGAAGTTTGCAGCGCGGCCGTGGTGCACCTTTGTGCGGTCCGCACTGACAAATCCCAAGTATGGTGCTCTTTGAAGTTTCCAATGTGGCCGTGGTGCATTCTTGTACGGTCCGCGTTGGATGCTTAGTGCAAGGCTGCATGACAAAAAACTAGCACCGTACGTGGTCACTTTTGCACGGCCGCACTTGTAGGAAAGTACGGGGGCCACGGTTTTGTCTATAAATAGAGACCCAGGGTCTCACTTTACCCTTTTCGCAATTTGAAATCCCTGAGACCTATTTCTACTGTTCATACATCTCTGAGACCGTTCTTCTTGTGTGCTTGGATAAATTACTTTGATTCTTCCTGATCCTGGTAACATTTCATGCAATTGTCATTAATTATTTTCTATTTTTAATCTTTGTTTGCTTACCAGTAGTTGTAACTTATTTATCCTTTCTGTTTTATTAGATTTAATAATTAGGATAGTTTATATATGTTGGGTTTTGAATGCCGAGTGTGGTTCCATGTTGGGTAATTGAGTAGGGACAATTTGGATTCAAAGACAGAGCCAAAATGGAAGAGGTTGTGAAGCCCTAACTTAGTTCCTAGGATGGCCTCAGTGCGGCCTGCGGTCACTCTCCTGCGATTTGTGCAGTTAAAATGACTGAAAGCTAGCCTGCTCCAGCGCGGTCGCGTCCTTGTTTGTGCGGTCCGCTCTGGCGCTCCCATTTCACGCGGACCGCGTTGGGAAATTCAGAGAGGTGTTGATTCTGGGGTTTGTTCAGCACGGCCCGCGGTCGCCATAGCACGGTCAGTCGTGCCTTTAATGCGGCCGCACTCCTTATAGTGCGGTCCGTCGTTGCCAGTTCTACAATGGTTGCTGCAATTTTTTTTCATCTGCTATTCTGCAATTGTTTTCGATAACTGATACACTACTCGTGCTTAAACTAACAATGTTAGATGCATGTTCTTGTTGATCATGATTAAAGCAATAGGTGGTAAACAACCACAACAACCCGGGAGAGATGGTTCCTCCCGAGGGGGTGAAGGCAAGACAATCGCAAAACTCACTCCCCAGGCTCGGGAGAACATTCAAAAGACCTGGAAATTGATACGGGCTACTGATAAGGCTGCCTCTCATTCTTCGAGGAGTGAGTATGTGCCCTCCAAAGATATCTCCTCAGACTCCGTCCCAACTCACATAACCAACCCCCTCCGCCTAGTTGATACTACTCCACCATCACCCACCATAAAAAGACTAGTGAATGTAGTCTCAGACTCATCTGACGAGTCCGCCGCCGGTAGTGGGAAATACTCCACCACCCCCACAGCTTCATTATCTGGGTAGAGTGCATACAACAATGAGGGAGGTGAGCCTCAGGTAAGGGGAGTTGCACAGACTAGAAAAGATGAAGAGTGGGAGGATCGATTTGTGAGCCAAGTGGCTTACCACAAGTTTAGGGAGTGGTGTCCACTGAGGAAGTTGATACCGGAGCGAAGTTTTATTGACACTGACCTTTTACCTCACAACCGAAATGTGCAAAGGGAGTTCCGAACTAGAAAAGTTGGGAGTTTTTCATGGAGAAGTGCATAGATGCTAATGAGCACATGGTTAGGGAATTCTACTCTAACGTGGCTCACATTGTCAAGGATACAAAGGTGACCAAAGTGAGAGACAAGGTAGTGTTGTTTGATGGCAAATCTTAGAATGATTATTTGGGGTTCCAAGATGAGAACGAGTCACTTTATTTAGCAAAGTTAAGTTTGGGGGAGGAAGTCCGTCCTTGGTTGGCCCAGTACTTAGCAATTCCAGGTACTGTCCCAGCATGGTTGCAAGCAGGGAAGAAGATACTCCGGAACACTTTTAACTTTGAGGCTCAAGAGTGGTTGACATTTGTGTGCAGTCGGCTTGACCCTTCCACCCATGATCACACTATTCCACTTACCCGGGCAGTTCTTGTTGCATTGATCATGGCCTGATACCCTATAAATATGGGCAATGTGATGTACAAGGTTATTTCTAATATGGGACAGGAGCATGACCGGAACTACCCTTTTCCCAATACCCTTTCTATGTACTTCAGGGATTTGGAGGTGGAGAAGAAAAGGTATGATATCAAGAACAAGCCTGTGACTCCTTACTCCTGGTACAGTATGCAAGGCTCGTACCCTAAATCCAAGAACTACAAGCCATATGCCTCTGTCCAAACTGGCCAGTCTGACGAGCCAGTTTCTGTAGAGCCTTCCACTGTGCCTTCCACCGAGCCTGCTGCTACTACAGTTGCAGATTCGCCTCCAGGACCATCTTTTTCTGCTGGTCCCAGTACTTTAGTGGGCCCAGGGGTGTCATCTTCAAAGACTCATCCATTCACTGCCCATCAGTTGAGTTATTTATTAGCTAGTTTGAACAACTGGATGTCGGATGCGACTTCCAAGTTGTCCACTTTGTCCTCCACTATTTAGACTCAGGCAGCACCTCAGCCAGCCCAGATTCCTCAATCCATTGAGGACGCTTTGAAGAAGCTCCTAGAAAACCAGGAAAAGATTATGATGACACAAGCCACTTTGACTACTGTTGTGGAGTCACATGGCAAGGCTCTGAAAGAGCTTGCTAAGGAGCATATGAAGCTGAGGAAAACACGGGCTTCTAAGGAGTCTGTGAAGCAGCTTAGGACGGATATGGACAAGATATTGGCAGACCAGATGCCTCTAGACTTGCTATTTGGGGAGTCAGTCCCGGATCCAGCAGCACTAGTAGCCGAGCCACAGCAGGAGCAGTCACTTAGGCAGCCTAGGAAGTAGAGGAAGCTCCCTAGTACAACTGATGTAGTGATTGTAGTAGCAGGCCCACAAGAGGCCCCTTCTAGTTTGCCACCTAGCATACAACCGGTCAAGGAGCAAGTCGTAGTCCTAGCTGAACAGCAGGAGTCCGGGAACCAGTCTGAGGTTCCCACCATACAGGGGACCACTGAGGATCCCATGCAGATGGACCAGTCCTAGGGAGCTCTTCTATATCCTTTCACTGATTTTTATGCTTATTTGTGTAGTTGGCATTGGGGACAATGCCAACTCATATTCGTGGGGTTGCGCCCTAGTTTTTGATTATCTGGATGACTGTATATATAGATTGACAGTTTTTGTTTTACTTTGATTTTCTATTTTGGGCTGTATATAACTTTACATTTAGCCACCGTAATCGTACTTTATTTTCTCCTTGGTCTATATATAAAGTTACATTTCTGTATATATTCATCCCCCGTTGTATATTCTACTCCCCTATTGTACATATTCATTCGGTTTTCTATTTTCGCAAAATTTTTCATTTTTTTGTTTTTAGCTTTGTATATAAGCTCGTAGCCTTTTATTTTGTCTTTGGAATTTTCAATAAGCCCTTGGTTTTCTTAATGCCACGGTTCTTTCTAAGGGTGGAGTATTGTGCGAACCGGGTGGCTCTTCCTAATGATAGATGACGTGACAACCTTCTTAAGGGTTTGAGTTCGTTTTTTATTTTTCTTTTTTTTTATATTTCGTAGTTAAGGGTACCTCAGGCAAAGCTTCACTTGGGCCTAGCACATTTTCCTTTGATCCCATGATCAAAGATATAATTTGTGTTTAGGATGGTGAAAGGCGTGGCTTGAGACTCTTGTGTTGACCAAACAATCATCATGTGGTCTTTTTAGACCATTGTGTGCTTGAACAGTAACTAAGGTCGTTGTGGGCCCTCGACTCGATGTCTTTAGCAATCCCCTAGCATGTGTGGTGAGTAATCGAATTGTGAGTCCAAGTCCCGAGCCAATGGTCTAGAACTTGCCCTGAATGTTTGTTGAGGCGAAATCCTAGGTGAAATTTGACTTGAGAAGTGATTATAGGCTCTCCTTGATCCAAATGTTAAGATGAACAATTCAATGGCCTACCAATGAAATGACCCCTAGTTAACCCTTTTGAGCCTTGAACCTTTTTCTTTCAAGAACTAATGTTACAAGCCTATACCCGTTCTAAAAGATACCCTCTCTTGGCACCCAAATATTCCCTTGAGTAATGGGAAATGTCTAAGTTTGGGGGGAGAGATAGGAAAGGAAACAAAGTGGTAAAAGGTACAAAAGCAAAAAAGAAAAGGAAAGCAATGAAAAAGAAAGAAAAGAAAAAGACAAAAAGAAAGACCAATGTGAATAAAAATAAAAAGAGGATTCAAGGGAAACAAAAGTGAAAAAGGTGTGAAAAAAGTAGAAAAAAGGAGAAATGTTTTGAATTGCATAAGAAAGAGTGACAATGTGTCCCTCTAACCCCTTGAAAAGAAGTGAAATACTCAAATGAGTCAAGAAAGCGTGCAAAAATGAAACAAAAGAAGTGCTTAAGGGAAGATTGAACCCACTTAAACAAAAACATGACCTACCCATACCCAAAAGCCTTCATAATGACTCCAAAAAAGCCTTATATGATCTTGAGTTGAAGGAAGCCTACATTAGTGGATACTTACATAAGGGGCAAGCATATGGTGCCTAGAGCCGGACTTGAGACCTTCTTCTTGAGAGAGATGAGTGAAACTCCATCAACCTCGAGTTGTGTGTCAATACTCTAAAAGGTGAGGTTTGCTTAGGGAGAGTTGAGGATGTGTGAGTTTGGGTTCCACAATGACCAAGGTATTTGAGAGAATTTCTTTGATGAAATGTGTCAACTCTTGATGCTCTTGTGTCACACTTGATCCATAGTTTCAAAGTTTAAATGTGTTAATGATGCATTCGTATTAAGGGCAATTGTTAGTCCCAATTGATGCTTGTTGAGTTTACTCTAGGATAGCTGGAATTACTTGGATGTTCCTTTAAAGGGTGGGTCTAATTTTGTTTGCTTGAGTACAAGCAAAGATTTAAGTTTGGGGGAGTTGATAAGTAGGATTTTAACGTGTTATATGCCCCTACTTGCCTATGCTTTGAGTATAAATTGCTACGAAATAGTCCCAAAATGCTCACAGGTTGTGCTTGATTGTAGGTTTGAGCGACAAAGTAACGAAATGTCGAAGATCGGCTCAAAAAAGAGTGAAACCTTCTCAAGTATCAAAGACCAAGTGAAGTGAAGGAAATAGAGAAACTAATGCGGACCGCACAAAAGTGAACGCGGCTGTACTAGGAGATTTAGAGATGGGCATATTCAGAACATTGACAACGCGGATACGGTCAAATCCACGCGGCCCGCATTCGGCTTACACGGACGCGCTACTTATTCATGCGGCCTACGTCAAGAGATTCAGAAAAATATCATTTTGGTCAAAAACAAGCTACGCGACCGCGGTCTCATTCACGCAGTCCGCGCTAGAGCCTTCCGCGATCGCGCTCCCCTTTTACGCGGCCTGCGTTAAGAGATTCAGAGAGATGAAAATTGAAGTCAAAGAGCCAGTGCACCCGCGGTCATGTTTGTACGGCCCACACTGACCCCACATGGGTATTTTTGTCTAGTTTTTCCAGCCACATAAATAGAACATTTTACCATTTTTAGGAAAAGTTTTGTATTATTAACAGAGCTGCGCTTGTGGATACCGAGATACTAGCCATTTTTGGGCACTTTAGCTTTACATTCTCAATAGATTATTGTAATTTCATCTTAGTAATCAAATAATATGTTTATTTCTTCATCTAATTCTTCTGTTTCTTCTTTAATTATGTCTAGCTAAACCCATTAGCTAGGGTTGTGGTTCAACCCAGTGTGGGTAATTGATGGGTGTTTCCATCTAGGGTTAGATTGATATTAGGTATTTGTTATTTGGGTTATTTTTATGTTTTAATTAAGTATTGGTGGTTGCAAACACTGATTCTAGCTTTGTGGGGTTTAACTCTTCTTGAGAAAGAGAGTTCATGACCCCAAAATTGACCCAACAAGGAATTAGAATGGACATGAGAAATGATAGTCCCAATTAACGGGTTAAACCTCGAGAGAGTAATCACACTACTTGAACCCTAGTTGCTTGGTCTAATTGGCTTACCCAATCGGTCTCGAGAGAGTCAATTGGGCAAAATCATTCTCTCTACCGAGAGGTGTGAGAATGGGTATAATTGTACAACGGTTATAGCATAAGCCCAAAATATGTGAATCTATCCTTAGTAGCTTCTACCTGTTAATTAACCACCTAGGTGATGCCACGGCCCTAATGCCTTTCCTCTCATTAATTACAACTTAGCATTATTCTCGTAGCTTAATTTAGCCTTAGTCATTAGTTTATAATAGTAGTGATAAAGTCAATACAAAAAAAAAACCCAAAAATGTTAGAATTACAATTAGAAGCACATACACAACTCTAGGCTAGACAGACAATACAACTCCACTCCAAGCTCCCTGTAAATATTTGATCTCGAACCACTATTCGGGTAAAAGTTTTCGCGACCTGCTCTTCCTACCATTGCCTAGTGTCGAGTTGGTAGTGATCAGGGACATACCTCCGGATAATATTATCAACACATATTCTAAACAAATAAGGCTCGTCTCAATAGTACATACAACACTCACGATAAAACTTTTTCTTTTGGACAGATGAAAGGTCATAGGGAACTATACCGCAAGCCAGGTAATTTTCAAGGTTTGCATACCATGTCGCTTCCTCAAGACTAGTTGTGAGCAGCTGCTCGTCTGGAAAGGTTTCCAGAATCTCTTCGACCTCGACTAATTTTTCAACTCCCTCAAGTCGTGATAAATGATCAGCGACTTGATTTTCTGTGCCTTTGCGGTCATGAATTTTGAGGTCAAATTCTTGCAACAACAACACCCAATGAATCAGGTGCGGCTTAGACTCATTCTTCTCAATCAAGTACCTGAGAGCTGCATGGTCAGTGTATACAATTACCTTAGAGCCAATCAGATATGATCTGAACTTGTCAAAAGCAAACAGCACCACCAACATCTCTTTCTCCATCACGGTGTAATTGAGTTGTGTACCACTTTGCGTTCTGCTTGCATAGTAGATCGGCGTCATCAGCTTATCCTTTCGCTGCCCCAAGACTGCTCATATGGCATAGTCACTTGCGTCACACATGAGCTCAAATGGTTGCTCCTAGTTGGGTGCAACAATAATGGGTGCAGTCACCAACCTCTTCTTCAGTTCCTTGAATGCCAACCTGCAAACATTAGAAAACACAAAAGGCTGATCCTTTTCAAGGAGTTTGAATAATGGGTTAGAAATTTTAGAAAAATCTTTTATGAATCGCCGGTATAACCCGGCGTGTCCAAGGAAACTTCTCACCGCCTTGAGTGAAGTGGGCGGTGGCAGCTTTTTAATCACGTCAATCGTTTCCAGGTATTCATTATTGTAAAAGTTATTTGTAATGATCCGACCGGTCGTTTTGAGCTTTTGCACTTTGATCGCCAGTTCTCGGGTATGAATTGCCCCAAATGATAAATTATGACTGATGTAGATCATTGGTTTGATTTTTGCGGAAACATGTATGAATTAGAAAAAATAGTCTCAGTTGAAAGCTTTGAATTTGAAATATTTGACCAAGAGTTGACTTATTTGTATATGAGCTCAGATCGGAATTTTTATGATTTGGTTAGCTTCGTTGGGTGATTTATGACTTAGGAGCGTGATCATAATTGGTTTTAGAAGTCTGATGTAGAATTAGGCTTGAATAGGCAAGATTTTGATATAGTGGTCAGAATGGAATTCCGAGAGTTACAGCAACTCCGTTATGTTATTTGGATGTGTATGCAAAATTTCAGGTCATTCGGACGTGGTTTGGTTGAGTTTTTGATTAAAAAAAGAATCTAGAAGTTCTTGAAATTTCTTAGGCTTGAATCATATGAAAATTTGGTGTTTTAATGTTGTTTTGAGCATTCCAAAGGTTGGAACAAGTTTGAATAATATTGTGGGATATGTTGGCGTGCTTGGTTGAGGTACTGAGGGCCTTGGGTGTGTTTCGAGGTGGTTTCGGATCATTTCGGGTTGTTTTGCAATAGCTGAAGTTGGTATCTGGTATTGTTCTTCACGTTCGCGAAGAGAGTCTCGCGTTCGCGAAGTAGGATTTAGCTTCTGAGATTTTTGTTCTTCGCGTTCGCGAAGAAGGATTTGGCTTCTGAGATTTTGTTCTTCGCGTTCGTGAAGGGTGTCTCACGTTCGCGAAGAAGGATTTCGCTTTTGGGATTTTATTCTTCGCGTTCGCGAAGAGTGCCTCGCGTTCGCGATGAAGAAGGAATTATGTTGCACAGGTCTTACTTCGGAGGCTCTAATCTCTCAATCTACAATGAATTTGGAGATGATTCAAAACCAAATGTTGTATCTATTTGAATCTAGTTTCCAGAAACATATTATAATAGTGATTTGGATTTGTGTGCAAAAGGTTATGACCATTACACTAGATGTTGTCCGAGCAGAGTTTGGAAAATAATTTTTTGGAATTTTGTTCTTCGCGAACGCGAGAGGAGGACCGCGAACGCGAAGAACAAATCCCTGGGCAGCAGAATAAAGTCCAAACTCGTCTCACTCTTCTATTTTTGGACCAAGGGAGCTCGGGTGAGGCGATGTTTCGAGCGATTTTCAAGAAAAACAACGGGGTAAGTATTCTTAACTCAATTTTGGTTAGATTACCCGAATCCATTGTTATTTTCAACATGTAATTGGTGATTTTAAGTTGGAAAAAGTTTGAAAACCCTCTTGGATATATTTGAGGATTTGAGGGTCAAATTGTTATCGGAAATTAGTAATTTTGGTATGGTTAGATTCGTGGTTGAATGGATTGTCGGATTTTGTGAGTTTCATCGGATTTCGAGACGTGGGACCCACGGGCAATTTTGAGTTAAATTTTGGATTTTGTTGGAAAATTTGTATTTTCATCTGGAATTAATTTCTATAATTAGTATTGACTGAATTGAATTAACTGTGACTAGATTCGGGTCGATTGGAGGCTGATTCAAAGGGCAATGACATTTTGGAATAGCATTTTGCTCGGATTGAGGTGAGTAATAATTGTAAATGATATCCTGAGGGTTTGAAACCCCGGATTGTACATCGTAGTGCTATATTGAGGTGAGACACGCGCTGGATGAGGAGCGTGGGTTCTTTTACTACTGGGAATTGTGACTTGGTCCGTCCCGATTGATGATTTTACCGCGTATTTGACAGAAACTTATTTGTTATTATCATGATTTGGGTTGATTGCCATATTTGTGCTTCGTGCCAATTATTTGAACCCTTCGGGGATTTTTATCACTATTTCCTCATTGTTTTTACTCATTACTTGAGCTCAGTCATGTTGATATCTACTGTTTTAAAAACTCAGCCACATTTACTCAAATTTGAAACTTAATGATATTTCTAAATGATGTTTTGGGCTGAGGACTACTGTTTTAAAAATGCCGAAGAGGCTTGTGATGATTTTTGGACTGGGTGAGGCCGAGGGTCATATGTGAGGATATGCTGAGTGATATGAAGTCGAGGGCCTGAGATACTTTATATGCCATGAGGTGGCTTGAGTGATGTGAGGCCGAGTGTTGAGTGAAGTGAGGCCGAGTGCCGTAAGGGGCCCCTACGAAGTATGCACACTCACAGTGAGCGCCGTCGACGATAATGGATCAGGCTGTGCACCGCAGCAATATATGGATCGGGCTGCACTCCGCAGCAGTTACTATATGATACTATTCTGAGAGTGATCTGAGAAAGAGAGCCCAAGGGGCTGAGAGTGTTCTGAGAGTGAGCCCGAGGCGCTGGTACTGTTCTGAGATATTGCCCGAGGGGCGAACCTTTATGTGTTCATCTTTCATATTCACTTGTCATTTTACTTGTTATACTGTGGTATTTGTACCCAAGGGGCGGATTTTCTGTTCTTATCGGCATAAATATTTGACATTCATTTGCGTAACTGTTCAAAAAGTTATTTTCAAAAGAGGGTTAAACTGAGCTAAGATATTTGTAAAAGATTTCACAGTTTCATTGCTTGTTCTCAAAGGGATTTTCACTGCTTCTATACAGCATGTTGGTTGCTTTACGTGATTTCTGACTGCGCAGTTGTTATTTACCTTTATTACTCACTGAGTTGGAGTACTCACTTTACTTCTTGCTCCTTGTGTGCAGATGCAGGAATTTATACACCCGGTAGCGGGTATTGGCTGATCGGAGGTAGAGTTATCAGAGTTTAGCGAGGTGGCTGCCAGCATTCCCAGCACCGCTTTTCTCTCTTTTGTTCATTATTTCCTATTTTCTATATTTTAGACCTTGTAGTTGTAATTACACTCCAATAGATGTTCGTGACTTGTGACACCCCAGTTTGGGTTGTGTCGGATTGTACTTTCGTTAATTATATCATTAAATCCTATTTGAACTGTTTATTAACATTTAAATATTTTTGAAAAGGCAATATGGGTGTGTTGGCTGATCTTGTCTTCACGAGAGGCGCCATCACTACCGGAGCGGGGTTTGGGTCATGACAAGTTGGTATCAGAGCCTAGGTTACATAGGTTTCCCGAGTCATGAGCAGGTTTAGTAGAGCCTCGCGGATCGGTGCGGAGACGTCTGTATTTATTCTCGAGAGGCTGTAAAATCTTTAGGAAAAACTTCACATTTTTGGAATTCTTATAGTGTGTCCTTCATTTAGCTTGGGAAGTAACTCTTTCCTTCCACGTGTTCGCATGCGCGCATGAGCGCTCAGTATCAGATGTGCTTTGATGGCTTGTGATTCCCTGATTGAGGGGCGAGATGTGATCTCTGTGAGTTGATATTGGGCCAGTCTGAAGGACTTGGGGCCGGATCTTTGCCTATGGCTTGAGCACCGAGGTGCTAATTATGTGAGCAAGTGTTATGAACTTATATGTTCGGTATTGTCCCTATTGGTAGGAACGGAGGCTATATAGCTACGTGATGAGTATGTTAGTACTGCAAGAGGTATCTATATGACTTGGAAGTGACGAGGAAGGTCTGCTGGATGATAGATTAACTATTAAGTGCTTGATTTCCTTTGCGATTGGAGGTTTAGCCCCGAGTTATGGGCGCGTGAAGAATCTTTTCATGTCTTCTAGTTGGGAGTGAAGTAAATTTCATGTTGCGGTATGAGTACAGACTCAGGAAGACTAAGTGACTGTGTAATGTGTATGATGGTGGAAGGTATACAAAAATGTTATATTGAGGTGAAGCAGGTGGGTTATCTCCTGCGGAGTGTTCTAAAGTGGTGGGATCCTTATATGTATATTAGAAGATCTCATGTGTAATTGAAAAGTACATGTTAAAATTTGAAATTTTGGGTCGCTTAAGAGAGTGGTCCTAACTTTTGCGGGGATGAATGCGAGATTTTCAGAAGTTTTATAGTGTACTAGATGATCTGTGATTTCACAAACTTACAAATGATTTGAGTTTAATCTCGCTATGGTATTGTGTCCTCAATAAAGTAAAAGTGTTAAGAGTTATTGAGTGTATCAATCTATAGCTTCAAGCCAAGTGAGGGAGTTTGCTATGAGCATTTGATTGCACGGTTAGGTGCTATGTTGATTCCAGTTTGAGCCGTGTGAGTGAATTAGCTATGACTTGCGGATATTGAGACCGAGAATGACTCGAGTAAAGGAAGATTTCGACAAAGGTTATATTATGCTTCATAGAGTAATAAAAAAATCACGGGATGTCTTAAGTGGTTGTTGGTAAAGAATGCTCGGTGCATAGAGCAGGAAGTTTCTTGGTGGTATTGGGATGAGGTTACGTTCTGCGGTGTCGGAGTGCCAGTGAGGCACGGGTTGTTCAGTTTCTTTTATTAGACTAATTGCGGTTTGAGGAGAGTGTATGACCTGTGAGGATGGTTCTAATATGTTCAAGATTCTACATATATCAATTGGGAATTTGGAGTTGCATGTGTGGTTAGAAACTTGGTTTCATTGGAGGATATCGAGACCTGTAGTATTTTCTATAAATTGTGGGCTTCTATGTATCAGTATCAGGAAGGTAAAGATAACGAATTTGGATTCGCAGGGAGTCTCTTTAGAGAAATATTGTTGGAATGTGGTACTTTTGGGAATATTTAAGGGAGTATTCAACGGCTTATGGGTTTCAGACAGTGTGGCTTTATGCTTGGGTTCCGTGTGGTAAGTCTGGGTTGAAGAATTGTAATCTAATAGCAAGAATCAGTATCGAGTTGAAGGTAAATCAGAAGGGAATTCGGATAGCTTGGTAGTGGGCCTAGTTGGTATGGTAGGGATATGATTATCTATTTGGATGTTTACGAGATAATGAGTTTCTACAAGTGTTTCGTGGCAATTCTCTTGGTTTTAGTGACCTGCATAGTTCGGTCGAGTTAGAAGGATTCAGTCCTAACGATTTAGATTTGTGCAAATGGAATTCGGAGAGTTCTAGATGGGTTCCACCACAGTTAGAGAGGTATATTTTTCATATTGGCGTGAGGAGCATGGGATGTATAGTGATTTTCTTCTAGAGGGGACCAATGGAAAGTTCTTGACTGGTTGAGTACGTAGATGTTTGTGGTTTGGAAGGGATATGAATTTCTTGCAGTTATCCTAGAGTGGTACGGTTTATGCTGTATGTTGAGTAAGACTCAGATTTGCATGTGTAAGGACCCAGTTCATAATTGGATGGAAGGTCATAAATTCTTAAGTAGCGCGTGCTGTTTCAGATAATTAGAGAAATGAACTTCAGATGATTTGAGAAGGGATCTCCAGATAATTAAGGAAATGGTAATGCTAATGCTAATTGAGGTGATTTGACGAGGGTATATGTTCCAAAAAGAGGCAATGTGATTGAGTTGACGGTACTTTTCGATAGTATTGCAGCACTTCTCGTCAGGTTAGCTACTGATATTCGAGTTTGCTTGGCAGCACCGAAGAATCATAGAGTATCTCTCGTGGGATGATTGGGTACTAGAGGTTAGTTATATATGAGAGTGGCAGAATTGGGATCAGATATGGTAATTGTGAGCACGTGATTTTTGCCCTATATGAATTGCTCCCATAAATTCAAAACAAAACAACTTCTTTCATTATTTGCAATTTTATGGATTTTTGTGGCATTTTTTGTTAATTGTTTGCATTTTTGTGCATTTTTATTCATATGAAAATATAAAAATACACGTGGCATTTATTTAGAATTTAATTTCATATTTTAGGGTTAATTAGTAGTTAATGCCAAATATAAAAAAAAATAACAAAAATAGTCCATTTCTGCATTTTTAATTGATAATTGTTCAGTTGGTCATGAGTTTAGGACTTAATCAATTTTTCGGAATTAATTAGCTTAGTTTTGGAAATAAATTAGGTCTTTATTTTATTTTTGCATTGTTATAAAAATCAGAAATATATAAAATACAAAATGCAAATAAACAAAAGAAATAAAAGAGAAAAACAAAAGAAAACAAATTAAAGAAAAGGGCCGGTCCAAAATAGCTTAGCCCAAACAAAAATCCCCTCCAGTCCAAGCCCCAAACCCACCTCAAAATACCCCAGCCCAACCCATGTCAAAACCCCACCCGGTCCACCCCGTTACATCCCAAAACGACCTTGTTTAGTCTAGTTCTAATCCAGGCCATCCACCACCTCTAATACAACGGTCCAGATCAGTTAAGAGAAATTACATAAAACTGTAATAATCTCTTCACAACCCTAGAGACATCTGCTTCTTCCTCGCACTCACCCCTGCAACGCCGCTAACGCCGCCGCCGGAGAAAACGTCACTTTCTCCGATGGCTCCCAGATTCACACCCTTATACCACCTTGACTTCCTCATCACGAATATGCCATTATCCTCTTTTGAATCCCACTGGAGGCCATCGAATAATGAAAAGTATTGTCGTCGTCTCTGCCGTCCACGGTGATGACATCGCCCAAACCGGTCCAAATTCACACCACTGAACCTCCTCCATCTCCTCATCACCAATCTGTAAATAATCCTCCTCAAATCATGACCGAGCCCCTTAAATTTCAAATTCAAAAATCGGTCAAAAACCCTAATTCGTCCCAATGGTTTCAAATGAACACACCAGGGTCTCCTTGCTTCCCTCACGACGAATTCGATGTCATTGGCCTCGAACTTCATTGAAGGCGGTCGAGTTTGAATTTGGAAATTCGCCAGTGAGTTTCTTATAATTTTCCTTTTGTTTTTTTGTTGTTGTATTCATATTGTTTCCATCCCCGTGTTTTCTTTGTGTCATTAATGGATTTGGGTTCAATGTTATCTATCTAGGGTTAGTAGTTGAAGTTGTTATTATTTGGATTGTTGTCCAAAATCTATTAATCATTAGTTCGTCATTAGTTAAGGGTCAATTCTCGTTTAGTGTTTAGTTTAATTAAATTTTTGGCATTTTGTTTCTCCAAGATGATTGATGTTTCTAGGTTCAATTCTCGTTTTAGTTAGTTAATTGTTTCGTTTTGGTTTAGTTGTCAAGAACAGTTCATTTATAGGCTTAATTGGGCTTTAATTGTTTAAGATGATACAATCTGCTTTCATACTGAATTTGTGATGGTCCCTTGATGAATTGTTTGGACTGCTGATGGTAAATGGTAATTTGAAGTTCAGTATTCAGTTTGGATTTAGGATTTGAACTTGAACTTGGTTGGATATAGCTGGATAATTTGGTTTATTGATTAACCATAGTTAAGTTCAGGCCAAGAAGTTTGATGTGTTAGGATGGTAATTGCAAAATAAGTTCAGGGGCAGTTTGGATAATTGAAATTGGACATGAAAGTTGTAGGTTAGAATAGAAGGCCCTAGAATCTTCTAGAATAGGGTCAAGTGTAGGTTTTCAGTAATTGTAAGGTGCTAACTTGAGTCACAAGCTAAGAAATAAGGGACTAATTGAATAAATAGATAGGGACTGACATAAAAAACAAAATATAAGGGCTACCCTCAGCTCTGCCTATAAAAGGCATGCCTAAGTGCCTTAATACAAAAAAGAGTTTTGAAAGCCTAAAATTCCCCCCAAAAAATCCCTCTTCAAGCTTCAGATCTGAGAATTCAAATCCAAAGCTTATTTGAAAAGTTAAGGCATGTTGTACGATGCATGTACCACTCTAATGTCCAAGGGCACAACATTGAAGATTGTCGTTCTTTGAAAAGGGAAATAGAAAGAATAATTTAAGAAGGGGTAATTGTGATCAATGACAGTGGCAGTGAGCACGCGAATCCTCTTGGGAACTTGGTGACTGAAGTTGATGATGTTGGGGTTGGTAATGGTTTTGGCAACATTGATGCAGAACTCAGTGGCTAAGATGTCGTGCTTGGTAATTGGAAAGACGCTCCTTTCTTGGTCAGCCGGAGCGGATTTTTGGTGGTTTATTTTGTTGTCATTTCTGTTGTCCGGGTTATTTTAGGGTTGTAATCCGGATATTGTCTTATGACTCAAACCCTTCTATCTTTTCAGTTTGCCTTGTTTGTTTAGTCGTAATAGCTGGTTTAGTGCTGTCTAGGTTTGTTTGCTTGTTCAGTTGTTTAAACCCTTTTACCGTCAGTCTAATGCAATTCTCTGTTTCCTGCCATTTCTAGTCATTTTGTTTAGTTTTCTTATCCTTTTACAATTCTTTTCATGCTGGTTCTGGTGTTGTGACATGCACGCATAATTCTCAGCCTGGTTTTAAAAGTCAGTTTAGTAATGAAGCAATGTTGAAGATGATAAGGACATTTGAGGGAAATAAGTAAGGACATTTTGAGATCACCTCAAGCCTGAATTATGTGAAACTGAGGCAAATAGAATATAAAGGGATACCGTTAAAAGGCATTATGCCGCATCAGTTTGAAGCCAAAGGCAAGTTTACCGCAAGTTTACCGGGGCGTTCGTGGTACCAAGATTGTTGTCTAATGGCACTGAGTAATTGACAAATGTAGAAGACAAATGCGGGGATGTGATTAGTAATTCTGGTGCAATCAAAAGATGTTACATTGTGTAGTTTGTACTTGGCATGTTTTGGAGATTGGAATGACGAAGGCATTTTGTTCTGCTATCCAAACACCTTGTCCTTTATTACCCCTTTGAGCCTCGGTTATTTTCTTGCATACCCCTCTTTTGGAATCGATAATAAAACTCGTAAGCCCGAGCGGGGAAAGTAAGTGGAGAAACAAGAGAAAAAGAAAAGAAAAGAAAAAAGAAGAGAAAAGAAAAGAAAAGAAAATAAAGAAAAGAGAAAGAAAAGAAAAGAAATGAAAAAGAAAGAAAAGAAAAATGGAAGAAAGGCAAGATCGCAACAACGAAGTAACTTTATGGCCTGAACTACGTTTGACTTGATTCCGAAGGGGTACGTAGGCAGCCTCTCTCTGAGGTTCAGTCACACCAAAATAAAATCCAAAAGTCCCCAAGAAAGAAACTGGGGCAGAAGTTATGGTTGTTGTGAGAAATCTGATTCCGAAAGTTGTAATTTTTGAACCGGTATTTAATTGTTTTGATCCTTGATACCCTTCTTTCTAACCCCATCCAAAAGCCTGCATTACGATCCAAAAAAAGACCTTCTGATCAGTCTTCAAGAAATGCCGAGTCAAGCGAGTAGAGGTGAGTCATGTCAGGGGTCACACTCCGGTACAAGAAGAAAAATGATGAAAATGAGAGAGTCTTGGCAATGAAAGATGAGAGAAATCAAAATGAGAGAGTCTTATTGGTGCAAACCTTCACGGGCACCATAAGGCGACGGTGAGTTGAGAGAAAAACCAAAATGAGATAGGCTTGATGGTGAAAACCCTTCGGGCACTACAAGTCGAATAAGGATTGTGATTCAAATCGGGCAAGCGGAGCATTGAAGCCCAGTTTCACGGCAAAAAGGTACAATAAGAGCCGAACATCTAGTTTACTAAACAGAATGGGCTGCAGGTGTATGTCAAGGTCATTAGAGTCGGTATCCACATCCGATAGGTTTCTAATTTGTAGTTTTCTTGTTAGGATTCATCTCTTTCATTGTCTTCCCACAATATTCCTTTTGTCCTGTTTACTTCCTCTTGAGTCTGTCTGGTCATAACAAGTGAGAAATGACTTCAAAATATGCCACCAAGCTTTCCAATCAAACAAAATGGGATCTGGTGAACACATCAAAGTATCAAGTCAGGAACGAACAACAGACACACTGAGTTGGCAACAATCAACATGCTTTGGCATCCTTGTGAAATACAAAGGCTTGGCGTATGTCAATTCATGAACAATGCAACATATGGAGGTTTAAGGTGAATGGATCAAAGGTGTTCTTTGTGATAAGAGTGACAAAGCAAGTGGTTAACCAGTGACAAGCGAGGTATTCCAAGCAGAAATCAAAGTTATTATGGCAAGTGAAGGAGCAGTAGACCTCAAGGCCAAGGCCAGTGGTTTAAGTCAAGAAAGAGCGACATACACACGGAGTGGCAACAAGTGTCCTGCTTTGGGATTCGTATGAGACATAAAGGTTGAGAGATTCTAGTTCATGCAATGCAACAAATGGAGGATATCGGGACACCTTCAAAGTTCAAGGCCACAAACTAACCACCATGTTTAAACTCACAAGTTCTCTTTGTCTTAAACAGGGACAGAAGCTATGTTCATATCAAAGCTAGGAAGCTTGAAATTTTTAGGTGTAATGCCCCACTGCTGCTTACAAAAAGGCTATTGAGAAGATCACACATCACCCCTAGGAGACGCACTTCCTAGTCTGGTTCATTGAAGTTTCGCCTCTAGGAGATGCACTTCCTAGTCTAGGTTTTTAGGTTATACTGTTTAGGAAACGCACTTCCTAAATTGAGTTTCACCCCTAGGAGACGCACTTCCTAGTTTTGGGTCATTTAAGTCTATTCCGAGGAAACGCACTTCCTAGCTTAAATCATTGAAATTTCACCCCTAGGAGACGCACTTCCTAGTTTGAGTAATTGATGTTTCACCCATAGGAGATGCACTTCCTAAATAGAGGTTTTACACCTAGGAGACGCACTTCATAGTTTGAGTTTTCAAGTCATATTTTGTTGTAGGAGACGCACTTCCTAAACAAAGGTTTTACCCCTAGGAGACGCACTTTCTAGTCTAAGTTTTTCAAGTCATATTTTGTGGTAGGAGATGCACTTCCTAATTTTAGTAATTGATATTTTACCCATAGGAGACGCACTTCCTAAATTAAAAGTTAATTCGTAGGAGACGCACTTCCTAGTTTTAATCACTGAAGTTTCACCCCTAGGAGACGCACTTCCTAGTTTGGGTAGGTTATATTTTTGTTTTAGGAGACGCACTTTGTAAATTGAGTTTCACCCCTAGGATATTCACTTCCTAGTTTTGGGTCATTTAAGTCTATTCCTAGGAGATGCACTTCCTAGCTTGAGTCATTGAAGTTTCACCCATAGGAGACACACTTCCTAAATTGAGAGTTCATCCATAGGAGACGCACTTCTTAAATGGATATTTCATTCATAGGAGACGCACTTCCTAGATTGAGTCATTGAAGTTTCACCCCTAGGAGACGCATTTCTTAGTCTGGGTTTTTCAGGATATATCTGTAGGAGACGCACTTCCTAAATTGATAGTTCATTCATAGGAGACGCACTTCCTAGTCTGGTTCATTGAAGTTTTACTTGTAGGAGACGCACTTCCTAATCAAGATCTTTCAAGTTATTCTTTTAGGAGACGCACTTCCTAATCAAGGTCTTTCAAGTTATTCTTTTAGGAGACGCACTTCCTAAACTGAGAGTTCATGGGAGACGCACTTCCTAGTTTTAGTCACTGAAGTTTTCACCCCTAGGAGACGCACTTCCTAGTCTTGGTCATTTAAATTCACCCCTAGGAGACGCACTTCCTAGTCTTGGTCATTTCAATTCACCCCTAGGAGACGCACTTCCTAGTCTTGGTCATTTCAATTCACCCCTAGGAGACGCACTTCCTAGTCTGGTTCATTGAAGTTTTACTTGTAGGAGACGCACTTCCTAAGCAAGATCTTTCAAGTTATTCTTTTAGGAGACGCACTTCCTAAACTGAGAGTTCATGGGAGACGCACCTCCTAGTTTTAGTCACTGAAGTTTTCCCCCCTAGGAGACGCACTTCCTAGTCTGGTTCATTGAAGTTTTACTTGTAGGAGACGCACTTCCTAAGCAAGATCTTTCAAGTTATTCTTTTAGGAGACGCACTTCCTAAACTGAGAGTTCATGGGAGACGCACCTCCTAGTTTTAGTCACTGAAGTTTTCACCCCTAGGAGACGCACTTCCTAGTCTTGGTCATTTAAATTCACCCCTAGGAGAAGCACTTCCTCGTCTTGGTCATTTAAATTCACCCCTAGGAGAAGCACTTCCTAGTCTTGGTCATTTAAATTTACCCCTAGGAGAAGCACTTCCTAGTCTTGGTCATTTAAATTCACCCC
Organism: Nicotiana glauca; assembly: GCA_026770625.1. Taxonomy (NCBI): domain Eukaryota; kingdom Viridiplantae; phylum Streptophyta; class Magnoliopsida; order Solanales; family Solanaceae; genus Nicotiana; species Nicotiana glauca. The sequence goes on along the minus strand of MU669739.1, from coordinate 134,306 downwards.
TAGGAGACGCACTTCCTAATCTTGGTCATTTAAATTCACCCCTAGGAGACGCACTTCCTAATTTGGTTCATTCATGTTTTATTTTAGTAGAGACATTTGCTAGTCAAAATCTCTTGGAGACGCACATCATAGTTTAGTCTTTAGTTTACTCTCAGCATTGCATCAATAGTATAAGTGGTTTACAATTTTTCTAGAAACTCAAAAATCTTCCTAGTCCAAACTGGGGCAGAAAATTTTCTTTGTTTGTCTGTTTTGTTGAAGTCAGGAGCCCACTTGGAGAACAAAGGAATACTTTTCAAGCGTCAAGCAATCAGGAGCTCGCCTGGAGAATAGAGGCATATATTTCAAATTTCAGCAGTCAAGCATCACTCGGATGAATGGAAAAACATCTCTGATCACAATGCAAGGCAACAACGCAAGGATGCCATCGGAAGAATACAAGTTCAAGGCAACACAAGAGCAAGTTTGAAGACATAGATAGGAATATTCTTGTAATTCATAGATCATAGCTTAGGATAGCTTTTTTTTTATTTTGACACGGTGTAATAAGGAGGTCATCGAGCAGTAGCAGCAGCAACAGCAGTGAAATCACAGCTCCTGGTAGTCCCAGCTGCCAGACCTTCCCGAACTACACTGACCTGATTTCTTTTTAGCCTAGGATATGTACGTAACCTTTGACGCAGGGTTCGGTCTGACGGTTTTCAAAATGCTTCACACGGAGTGTATTCGAATGGGCAAAAATCGCTCGTATCCGCTCACTTATCTTTGCCCGAGAACTATGCGTGTTCCCGAGCAAAGAGGGGCAGCTGTGAGCACGTAATTTTTGCCCTATATGAATTGCTCCCATAAATTCAAAACAAAATAACTTCTTTCATTATTTGCAATTTTATGGATTTTGTGGCATTTTTTTGTTAATTATTTGTATTTTTGTGCATTTTTATTCATATGAAAATATAAAAATACATGTGGCATTTATTAGGATTTAATTTCATATTTTAGTGCTAATTAATAGTTAATGCCAAATATAAAGAAAATAACAAAAATAGTTCATTTCTGCATTTTTAATTGATAATTATTCAGTTGGTCATGAGTTTAGGACTTAATCAATTTTTAGGAATTAATTAGCTCAGTTTTGGAAATAAATTATGTCTTTATTTTAATTTTGCATTGTTATAAAAATCAGAAATATATAAAATACAAAATACAAATAAACAAAAGAAATAAAAGAGAAAAACAAAAGAAAACAAATTAAAGAAAAGGGCTGGTCTTAAAGACCCAAATTTGGGCCAAAATAGCTTAGCCAAAACAGAAATCCCCTCCAGCCCAAGCCCCAAACCCACCTCAAAATACCCTAGCCCAACCCATGTCAAAACCCTACCCGGTCCACCCCGTTACACCCCAAAATGACCCCATTTAGTCTAGTTCCCATCCAGGCCATCCATCACCTCTAATCCAACGGTTCAGATCGGTTAAGATAAATTACATAAAACTGTAATAATCTCTTCACAACCATAGAGACATCTGCTTCTTCCTCGTACTCACCCCTGCAACGCTGCCAACGCCGCCGTTGGAGAAAACTTCACTTTCTCCGATGGCTGCCAGATTCACACCCCTATACCGCCTTGACGTCCTCGTCACGAATATGCCATTATCTTCTTTCGAATCCCAGTGGAGGCCGTCGAATAACGAGAAGTATTGTCGCCGTCTCCGCCGTCCACGGCGACATTGCCCAAACCAGTCCAAATTCACACCACTGAACCTCCTCCGTCTCCTCATCACCAATCTATAAATAATCCTCCTCAAATCACGACCGAGCCCCTCAAATTTCAAATTCAAAAATCGGTCAAAAACCATAATTCGTCCCAATGGTTTCAAATGAACATACCAGGGTCTCCTTGCTTCCCTCACGAGGAATTCGATGTCATTGGCCTCGAACTTCATTGAAGGCAGTCGAGTTTGAATTTGGAAATTCGTCGTGATTTTCTTAGAATTTTCCTTTTGTTTTTCTGTTGTTTTATTCATATTGTTTCCTTCTTCATGTTTTCTTTGTGTCATTAATGGATTTGGGTTCAATGTTATCTATCTAGGGTTAGTAGTTGAAGTTGTTATTATTTGGATTGTTGTCCGAAATCTGCTAATCATTAGTTCGTCATTAGTTAAGGGTCAATTCTTGTTTAGTGTTTAGTATAATTAAATTTTTGGCATTCTGTTTCTCCAAGATAATTGATGTTGCTATGTTCAATTCTCATTTTAGTTAGTTAATTGTTTCGTTTTGGTTTAGTTGTCAAGAACAGTTCATTAATAGGCTTAATTGGGCTTTAATTATTTAAGATGATACAATCTGATTTCATACTGAATTTGTGATGGTCACTTGATGAATTGTTTAGATTGTTGATGGTAAATGGTAATTTGAAGTTCAGTATTCAGTTTGGATTTAGGATCTGAACTTGAACTTGGTTGGATATAGCTGGATAATTTGTTTTATTGATTAACCATAGTTAAGTTCAGTCCAAGGAGTTTGATGTGTTAGGATGGTAATTGCAAAATAAGTTCAGGGGCAGTTTGGATAATTGAAATTGGACATGAAAGTTGTAGGTTACAATAGAAGGCCCTAGAATCTTCTAGAATAGGGTCAAGTGTAGGTTTTCAGTAATTGTAAGGTGCTAACTTGAGTCACAAGCTAAGAAATAAGGGACTAACTGAATAAATAGATAGGAACTGACATAGAAAACAAAAAACAAGGGCTGCCCTCAGCTCTGCCTAAAAAAGGCATGCCTAAGTGCCTTGATAGAAAAAAGAGTTTTGGAAGCCTAAAATTCCCCCAAAAAATCCCTCTTCAAGTTTCAGATCTGAGAATTCAAATCTGAAATTCAAATACACTTCTAGTTCTTAGTTAAAACAAAAATCCAAAAACAAAACAAAAATGCAGTAAAAAATCAACAAAAAGTACTGTTCAATTGAACTTTTGGTTCAATTTCGAGTTTCAGTGTTTGCTTTTGGTCTTATAGCTCAATTTCAATTTGCTGAAGTTATCCTGCGATCCATTGGGTCCAGTTCTGGATCAAATCGAGTTCAATTGGGTCAATTTTGGTTGTTTATTATTGTTGTTGGATTTCTACAATTTTCTTGGTTGTTGTATAAGTGTGTTTCTGGGTAGAAACTGATTTCCCTGCTGATTTGGATCCTATTTGTTGCTGATGTGATACTGTTGTTTGTTCCTGGTTACATGAACTTTCAATTACATCTGGATTTCGGTGCTACATTATGGTTATCATGAAATTAGTTGTAAACAAGTTGTTAGTTAAAATTCTTATGCAGATGCGATTTCCGTTAATAAATCTCCATGTCAATTGTCACTATTAAGAATGCATTCTAATTGGTTAATGAAATAAATATAAAAACAAACAGAAACATCCTTATTTGGAAATCGTAGTAAGGATACATGAACTTGTTAAATTAATTAAGATCTTTTCTTCATTTTTAGAGATAAAAAATAGAAAATTATAGTCGCTTTTAGGTTTGCCTTTTAAATAAGAAATGAGACGAGCCTCGCCAAACAAAAAACATAAATTGCGGGGCCCTCAATAAAAGTTTATACTAAAATACTTAAACTTCGGGATGGGCCATTTAGCGAGTTTCACGGCCTTCCCCAAAGAAACAATGGGATAGTCTCTTTGGGCGCGCTTTTAATAATTTACTTTCTTAAACTCGAGTGCGCATTTATGTGACCCAAATTCAAATATCAACGAAGTTGAAATGTGTCAACAACCACGGGTGCATTGATGTGACATGGTTCGAGATGCATTTTTACGACGTTGCAATTCTTGTTAAAAATAATAATAATAAAAATCGGTTCAAAATTAAAAAGCACATAAGCTAGAACATGTTTTGAAATCAGATAAAATCAAATCTGACAGTTAAGCGAACGTGCTAGAAACACGGAACTTGGGAATTCCTAACACCTTCTCCCAGGTTAACAGAATTCCTTACTCGATTTCTGGTTCGCGGACTGTTAACAGAGTCAATATTTTCCTCGATTCGGGATTCAACCGGTGACTTGGGACACCATAAATCTTCCAAGTGGCGACTCTGAATCTGAATAAACAAATCTCATTTTGATTGTCTTTTAATTGGAAAACTCCTTTATGCCATTGTGGGTGTAGTGAAAAAGGAGGTGTGACAGTAATTCGTGTGATTTATGGACTTGGAGACTGGGATTTCTCATATACAGGTTAGCTTGTGGTTGTGGATGGCAAATTGCGGGTAAGTTAGTTAGATATTAGTATGTACTATGATTCAGTCATTGTGGACCTTCGAAGGATTATTTATCTGTTGTGTGTAGCTGGAGTTGACGTGTGGTCTATTGGTAGACCTATATGGATATGTGTCCGGCATCGAGATGGTTTTGTTGACTTCGAGTTGCTGTTGGTGAAGGATGTGTTGATTCGGTTGTGTTGAGCTATTAGCAATTAGGGGGATCTATGAGTTACCTTTCTGTGTTGTTAGAAGTTACGATTTGTTGGTTAGAGGCACCTATGGTGCAATTCTATCGGAGTTTCATAATAGAAGTCAAACGGGAAGAGTAATTGGGAGTTGCTCGGTTAATGGCATATCGGTTATGTCATATCGGGTTTGCATAGTGTATGTCAATTGTTTCACTGTGGGTGTAATGATTTGCTTTGCCTCCAGACATCAATTGAGCATAGTTGTCGATTTCGAGCATAGTGACTTGAAGTGTTTTATGTAGAGTAGTGTTTGGATAGGATCGCGTGTGGTAGCAATGCTATGTGGAAAAAAAAATGACCTAGCGGGTTAGATTCATGTATTCTATTTCTATGATGTGAGACGGGTTCTCAGCCTTGTGTTGTGGTGGTACTGGTGAGCTTGAGGTACAACTCTTTCATTTGAGTCATTTTCATGATTTGAGTATGTTCGGGTCGTTGCTTAGTGGTGCGCGTATTATGCTAGATATGGCTTAGGCCCATATTGATGTGTCATGTCACTAGAGTGATGTGTTGGATTGGAAGAGATCGTTGGGATCATTAATGAGTACGAATGAATTTGATTTCAGCATGTTGGAAGGATCATATCTAGGTTCGGCTTAAAAAAATTGCTATGGTAATTGCCAGAGGAGAAATGGCTTCATGAATTGTTGATCTGAGGAATGGTTATGGTTTACTGCGTGTTTCATTTATCGTTGGTAGTATATGAAAGTGTTGGAATGAGACTTTAGCTAATAAGAGGTTTTCTATCAGTATTTGGTTGTTGTGGGTTGCTGCTGTGAATGAAGTTAATGTTGCATGTGTTTGAGTTATGTGGTATATCATATAATTGCACCTGAGGTTGCAGACATGGGCTATTACAGTTGGTTCGGGCCTATTCAGTGTATGAGTGTGAGGTTTTGATCGTATTGAGGGTTTCAGAAGTGAAAATTTGGTTCTATGATTCATGGGCTAGATTGGGTTGTGTAATTTTAGTTTCTATGTGTTATCTGACCTATACGAGATAGGGTAATGTGGGATCACCCCCGGGTATAGGCATGGTGAGGTTATTCCGCGATTGGTTGGCTTTTAGAACAACTCTGGTACGTTCGAGGACGAACGTGTGTTTAAGTGGGGGAGGATGTAACGACCCGACCGTTCGTTTTGAGCTTTTGCACTTTGATCGCCAGTTCTCGGGCACGACTTGCCCCGTTTGATGTATTGTGACTGATGTAGATCGTAGGTTTTGGTTTTCGCAGAAATAGGTATGAATTAGAAAGAATAGTCTCAGTTGAAAGCTTTGAATTTGAAAGATTTGACCAAGAGTTGACTTATTTGTATATAAGCTTGGATAAGAATTTTTATGATTTGGATAGCTTCGTTGGGTGATTTATGACTTAGGAGCGTGATCGAAATTGGTTTTGGAGGTCCGATGTAGAATTAGGCTTGAATTGGCGAAGTTAGTATTTTGGCGAATTCCGGTTGATAGGCGAGATTTTGATATAGGGGTCGGAATGGAATTCCGCGAGTTACCATAGATTTAGGATGTGTGTGCAAAATTTCAGGTCATTCGGGCGTGGTTTGGTTGGGTTTTTTAATTAAAAATAGAATTTGAAAGTTCTTGAAATTTCTTAAGCTTGAATCCTATGCAAATTTGGTGTTTTAATGTTGTTTTGAGCGTTCTGAAGGTTGGAAAAAGTTTGAATAATGTTATGGGATATGTTGGCGTGTTTGGTTGAGGTCTTGAGGGCCTCTGGTGTGTTTCGGGGTGGTTTCGGATCATTTCGGGCTGTTTTGCAATAGGTGAAGCTAATATCTGGTATTGTTCTTCGCGTTCGCGAAGAGAGTCTCGCGTTCGCGAAGAAGGATTTAGCTTCTGAGATTTTTGTTCTTCGCGTTTGCGAAGAAGGAGTTGGCTTCTGAGATTTTGTTCTTTGCGTTCGTGAAGGGAGTCTCGCATTCGCGAAGAAGGATTTGGCTTCTAGGATTTTATTCTTCGCGTTCGCGAATAGTGCCTCGCGTTCGCGATGAAGAAGAAATTCTGTTGCACAGGTCTTACTTCGGAGGCTCCTACCTCTCAATCTACAAATGAATTTGGATATGATTCAAGCATAATGTTGTAGAACTTTGAATCTAGTTTCCAGAAATATATTATAATATTGATTTGGAGTTTTGGGAAAAGGTTATGACCATTACAGTAGAGGTTGTCCGAGCAGAGTTTGGAAAATAATTTTTTCGAATTTTGTTCTTCGTGAACGCGAGAGGAGGACCGTGAACGCGAAGAACAAATCCCTGGGCAGCAGAATAAAGTCCAAACTCGTCTCACTCTTCCATTTTTGGACCAAGGGAGCTCGGGTGAGGCGATTTTTCGAGAGATTTTCAAGAAAAACATCGGGGTAAGTGTTCTTAACTCAATTTTGGTTAGATTACCCGAATCCATTGTTATTTTTAACATGTAATTGGTGATTTTAAGTTGGAAAAAGTTTGAAAACCCTCTTGGATATATTTGAGGATTTGAGGGTCGAATTGTTATCGGAAATTAGTAATTTTGGTATGGTTAGACTCGTGGTTGAATGGGTTGTCATATTTTATGAGTTTCGTGGGATTTCGAGACGTGGGCCCCACGGGAAATTTTGAGTTAAAATTTGTATTTTCATATGAAATTAATTCCTATAATTAGTATTGATTGAATTGAATTAAGTGTGACTAGATTCGGGTCGCTTGGAGGCCGATTCAAGGGGCAATGATATTTCGGAGTAGCATTTTGCTCGGATTGAGGTGAGTAATGATTTTAAATGATATTCTGAGGGTTTGAAACCCTATATTACACATCGTAGTGCTATATTGAGGTGAGACACGTATTGGATGATGAGCGTGGGGTCTTTTACTACTGGGAATTGTGACTTGGTCCGTCCCGATTGATGATTTTACCGCGTATTTGACTGAAACTTTTTTGTTATTATCATGATTTGGGCTGATTGCCATATTTGGGCTTCGTGCCAATTATTTTAACCCTTCGGGGATTTTTATAATTATTTCCTCACTGTTTTGACTCATTACTTGAGCTCAGTCATGTTGATATCTACTGTTTTACAAACTCAGTCACTTTTACTCAGATTTGAAACTTAATGATATTTCTAAATGATGTTTTGGGCTGAGGACTACCGTTTTAAAAATGCCCGAGAGGCTTGTGATATTTTTTGGACTGGGTGAGGTCGAGGGCCATATGTGAGGATATGCTGAGTGATATGAGGCCGAGGGCCTGAGATACTTTATATGCCACGAGGTGGCTTGAGTGATGTGAGGCCGAGTGCCGAGTGATGTGAGCCGAGTGTCGAGTGATGATGCCACCAGGTGGCTTGATATATAGCTTGGGCCGTAAGGGGACCCTCCAGAGTCTGCACACCCACAGTGAGCGTCGTCGACGATTAATGGATCGGGCTGCGCGCCGCAACGATATATGAATCAGGCTGCATGCCGCAACGATTACTATATGATACTATTATGAGAGTGATCTGAGAGTGAGAGCCCGAGGGGCTGAGAGTGTTCTAAGAGTGAGCCCGATGGGCTGGTACTGTTCTGAGATATTGCCCGAGGGACGAATCTTTATGTGTTCATCTTTCATATTCACTTGTCATTTTACCTGTTATACTGTGGTATTTGTGCCCGAGGGGCAGATTTTCTGTGCTTATCGGCACTAAATGTTTAGCATTCATTTGCGTAACCATTGAAAAAGTTATTTTCAAAAGAGGTTTAAACTGAGCTAAGATATTTCTAAAAGATTTCACAGTTTCACTGCTTGTTCTCAAAGGGATTTTCACTGCTTCTATACAGCATGTTGGTTGATTGGTGGGAAGTTCGAGTATCCCCAAGAGCAAGGTGGGAAGTTTTTGGAAGGAAGGATGTCGGGGGTCTATTTGAAAACAGCCTCTCTACCCTAGGGTAGGGGTAAGGTCTGCGTACACACTACCCTCCCTAGACCCCCTCCCCCCCCCCCTAAGTGGGATTATACTGGGTTGTTATTGTTGTTGTTGTTGTATACAACATGTTGGTTGCTTTACGTGATTTCTGACTTCTCAGTTGTTATTTACCTTTATTACTCATTGAGTTGGAGTACTCACTTTACTCCATGCGCTTTGTGTGCAGATGCAGGAATTTATACACCCGGTAGCGGGTATTGGCTGATCGGAGGCAGAGTTATCATAGTTTAGCGAGGTGGCTGCCAGCGTTCGCAGCACCGCTTTTCTCCCTTTTTGTTCATTATTTACTATTTTGTATATTTTAGACCTTGTAGTTGTAATTACACTCCAATAGATGCTTGTGACACCCCGGTTTGGGTTGTGTCGGGTTGTACTTCCGTTAATTATATCATTAAATCCTATTGGAACTGTTTATTAACGTTTAAATATTTTTGAAAAGGCGACTTGGGTTGGTTGGCTGGCCTTATCTTCACGTGAGGCGTCATCACGACCGGAGCGGGGTTTGGATCGTGACATTATTAGATGATTATTTTTTTATTCCTAAAGCAGTAGAAAAAAGTGAAAATTCCAGAACATATATGAAAAAATATGTATAGAAAATTGCATTATAAAGAATGAGGATAAATGTAAAGGCCATCCAGGTGGAGACAAAGAGATCAACTTTTCGTTCCTTTTTGAGAACTTGCTTATCTCGTTTTATTTCTTTGACAAAAATCTTTGTGCTATGTTGAAATAATAAATAATGCCTTATGATTCCTCTATCACATTTGAAGAATTCTTAGAATAGCCCAGTCATTTACGGTATGTCGGTATGGCATGGAAAAAGTTTGATGACTTGCTTTTAAATTGAATTATGTGTCTCCGAGGCCTTGAAAACCTCATTTAGAGTTGTTTCTGTGACGATTCGGCCAGTCGTCTCGTGAGTTACCGCTCTGTTTCTCCTATTTCTGCTTCTTTATGCTTCGTTATCCGTGTCCTATGTGATCGAGTTAGTTAGATAGTGTTCGGAGTGGATTTGGTAAGGAAATGAGACACTTAGTCTCTTTAAGGAAGGCTTAGTTTGGAAAGGTCAACCGGATATTGACTTATGTGTTAGAGGGCTCGAATGTGAATTTCAATGGTACGGTTAGCTTCTGAGGGTGATTTGTGATATAGGAGTGTGATCGGAATTGGTTTTGAAGGTCCGGTGTGATTTGTGACTTAGGAGTGTGATTTATATAACATTGGTTACCATCTTTTCAAAATATTGTAGGCTTACAACATTCAAACTACCTTTTTCAAGTTGTTTTTTAATACAAGTGCAAAGGTCATGGAAGAATTGAATTTATTCTTGCGCGTAATGTGAACAGAAGTCCGTCTCGACTTCTAAAGCAACTACGGAACCCCTATACTAAAATTACACTAAAGCACTCGAGGAATTTTGTATAGTAGGATTTCTTCTTTTATTGAGTTTTGTAATCTGGGATTCATATTTTCTTTAATATTTATTTTTCAAAATATTGTTTAAGTTATTTATTTAAAAAAATTATATCTAGTGAGACAGTTTGCAGACTAGTAGAAGAGAAAACGGCAAAGTGGCAGTGTTATTTTTAAACTGTAATTAAAAAAAATAAGAAAGACCTATCATGACGATATTAGTCAAGATATTACAAGAATTCTAATGCTTGCCAACATAGTTCAATCAATGGTAACGGGCCCCAAGTTGATTGTCAGTAAGTTGTTTTTGGATCAGAATTAACTTTTTTGTCGATTTTAACCCTTGATGTTATCACTTGTATGCCGCGTAAAGTCGCAAACAATACTATATCAGCTCAATTCTAAGCAAGTGAGATTAATTACAATTTTGCAGCTACAGGAGCAGGAACTATTAGTAACTAAAAAGTAATATTATGGGATCACTAAAGCAACTTGCTTATAGTTTAAGACTAGCAGTCACATCCTAAAGCAAATAACCAAAAGATATATTCAGCTAAACTTAACACCACTTGTTGCAAGACAACAAAATTTGTGCTTAGAGATGCTGACGAGTAACAGTCCCAGTGAATTTAATAAAACAAGGATTTTAGATAATATACTGTCTTAACTATAAGGATTTTAACCCCTGATGGTAAGCAACCCCCACTTCCAACCGAGAGGTTGTGAGTTCGAGTCTCCCCCAGAGCAAGGTGGGAAGTTCTTGGAGGGAAGGATGCCGGGGGTCTATTTGGAAACAGCCTCTCTACCTTAAGGTGGGAAGTTCTTGGAGGGAAGGATGCCGGGGGTCTATTTGGAAACAGCCTCTCTACCTTAAGGTAGGGGTAAGGTCTGCGTACACACTACCCTCCCCAGACCCCACTAAGTGGGATTATACTGGGTTGTTGTTGTTGTTGTTGTTGTTGATGTTATCACTTGTATGTTCCGTCAAACTTTTTGACGAGTCCGCTGTTGAGTTGGGACAGACATGAACATTCAGTCATCTGTCACCCAAAAAAAACAAAAAACAACACTCATGTTATACAAATAGTGCTGAAAAGCCTTTAATTAACAAATACTTGATGTAAGACGGCAGACATGCGTAAAATGAAACTACTAACTTCCATTAGTTCACCAAATCTGTTCCTGTTGTTTCCATCCACTTTTCCCTTGCCATTGTAAAACAGATTAACCAACGCATCCTTTATCATAGGTGCGAGATGCTTGCCCTCTTTCATAGGCAATCGAGCACTGTGGAGTTCATTAAAGAGCAGAATTTCATCCACCCGGTTAAGTATCTCAAATCTAAAGCCTATAGGATCCTGTAAACGCAAAAATCACAAAGCTCAATACATAGAAACAATATGCTCTTACGCTATAACTATCACAACAACAAACGGATTTTAAAAAATCCGTAGAGGAGAGATCAATGCTCTACTCCTAAACAAGCCATAGGAGTTCCATTAAATACCTTGTCCATGTTTCCATCCCGATTATTGGATCCATTTGGATCTCCACCAACAAGCTCGGCAATTAGGCGTTTATTTCCTAGATCCGAGCCAAAAATGATAATAGTCCTCCGAAAATCTAAAGCAGTCCCATCATTGTCGGACAACAGACCATCATCCAGAATGGAGATAATATCAGTAAAAGCAGATTGATGTGCCAATTGTAGGTTAAAAACCACTATGACACTGAAGGGTCTCATCAAAATAGCGTTCTTCAGCAAGAGACCAGGTTCATTCCTACATGTGCATCTGAATCAAATAATCAGATTTAACAGCCTAAGAAGCTAAATCAAATAATACACATGATCACAGAAATATATCCTACCTGAGAAAAGAGTTTGGGCTAGTACAGGTAGACAAATCCACTTCAACCAACATCGTTGTCCCATCATCTGCAACAAAGTACTTTGAAAGGTCATCCACAAGCTGTCTTCGGCCCATACTTGTTAGTCCTATGAAAAGGAAAGATGTAACTTGTTGACAATGCTTGTCCTTGAGATGATTGTGATCGGTATCAATGCACTTGAACAGAGCCTTTGCGACCGTCTGGACCGGTGCAACTTGATCAAGCAATTTACTTCGCATTTTGGAAAACATAGCCTCAGGCATGTACCTAGCCCTCTTGACCCTCTCATGCACAACATCCCCCACACCATGTGAATCCATAAAGTACTCAAGTGGCACCTAAAACAATTTTCAACTATGACAAATAAAATATAAAGAAAATGTGAATACCCAATCTTGCTTTGCAAACAATGCCAACAACGCATACCTGCTCTTTCCAATCTTTGGGTCCGTCCAACAAATGATCTACCATAGCAAGCAATTTCATTATACTACGCATAATGCAAGAACATCTGGCATCATGCGCTGAGCCCAACAACTTCACAAGATCAAAGTAACCCATGCTTAGTTTGTATATCTGCTTAGCTTGTTCTTTTTCAAACTGGTAGAGGATCCTCGAGTTTCCCAAGGGTGCTTTGAGCGTATTAAAATCATGGGCAACTGTCATATCACTTAATTTTTTAGTTCTGAAGGACAACTCATTGGTACCAACCAAATCATCAATGTATACTACAGAGTCTCTATCCACATTGCTCAACTTGGAGACTAACTCTTTCACAAAATGCCTGAGTACATGACCAGCTTCCTGGCAAAGAAAGAAAAAATACATAACGAGTGCAATATGAGATGAACCAATGGAGATGGTGAACGGCAGAAGACACGCTTCTAAGCAACATTCTAACAAACAACGAAAAATCAGTTTCCTCTTCTAGGCAAATGTTTTAGGCTAAACATAAAAATAGAAACTTAATCAATTAGTTCAAAACTGAAAACTGACACATCAAGACACTGGATGCAATAATTAACAATATCACATACAAGCATATGGTGCTTTTACAATTTAAGTCATTTGTAGCCATTTATCGGACTTGCAGTTACAGAATGGTAAAACGGTATGAAATAATCGGACAGAAACACAGTACAGCCTACCCTCCAGGTATGCTGTTATCCAGTGACAAAGTTTGGCGGACCTCTAAAACAAAATAAAGTTGAGAATAGTCCACGCGACCGAGAAAAATCCTTCTTACCTAAGTTACAACTGTACGTTCCGCGATTAACCTCACTACCCATTAATTTCAAGCAAATAATGAGCATAGATACCTCTTAACATCACGTAAACATTCCTCCAAACATATCAAAACATAGATGCAAATTGGCTGCAAATACAATCCTACCCTAGTTACAATACCCTCAAAAACACATTTAGAAACTTTCTGACAAGTAATCAAATGTATGTACCTCTTGCATCTTGCCAAACTTATTCCTCCAAACATAACAAAACGCGGCGGCAGACGGATAGACAACCACTTTTTCTTCGAATAAGGAGTAGGCTGCATTGCGGACTTGTATTCTGAAAACTGACATAAAGTGAGAAACAGATAGCCGAGGGATCAAAATTACGTCATCCAGAGAATCAAAAAACCGAGGCTTGAACTGCTTCTCCGCCTACAAAGTACAAATATTGCGTTAGTACACATAAGCAGCGTATCATACGAATTAAAATAAGATTTACAACAAAGCAGCCGCCCACAAAACGCAGTGGGAATAAGCCATTATCAAGTTTTTATCTACGGAAAATCTCACATCAGCCAGACATTCATGAAAATTGCAATAGCACCACCGCGACGGTTTTACTCCCCCTACACTCTTTAACAATCCCTTGAAAGGGGGCTTGAAGGAAGTTTCCCAAACTACTCTTGCACAGCAGCACCTGGGGAACTCCACACGTGATGTGAAGAGAATCAGTGTGTTAGAAAACACAATGTGCCTTCCACAGGCATCAACATATGACCCACTCTCTAGAATCTGTAGGATAATGCCGTAGAGTGCGGTGTTTGCTTTGTCAATGTTATCAAACACTAACACACAGCTCGAAATAAGACGGACTGTCGAGTCGCTAGCCCCCTCTGACTCGTCAACACTGCAACAAAAGATACGAGTAACAAGCTTATAAATGTTTCAATCCACCCTTTGAAATATGGAAAAGGGAGGAATAGAACACGTACACCAAGAACGGACATGAGAAAAGTTGTACTATAAAATCGTTTTCTGTAAAACCAGCCACCTTATATTCGACAATCCTGTTATCAAACATTTCTTTTGCAAGCGCCTCAGCAAGTGCTGTCTTTCCATGACCTGAAGGACCTAACAAGAGGAAAGAGTACAAAGGGCGTGATCCAAGCTTATGGATTGACATTGCATTTATGATGGCCCTAAGTTGATTATCCAGACCCACAAGTTTCCTTGATAATCTTTGCATAAGGAGTTCAACAGGCAACTGGAACGGAGCAGGAAAGAAATTTCTTGGAACACCCGTGATTGAGCTAGCAACCTGAAAATTGAAATACTTATTCTTTGTTGAAAACTTCAAGATTAAAAAAGAAAGTATCCACGGTATCATTGACTAGATCGAAGTAGGAAAAACAAACCTCTGCAACGATGCGAGGAGTGAGGGTGAGATGCTGTGCAAACCTTATATCTATAGTTTCCGAAAGTGCAGAAAAGGCACCATCGAGATCTCGAATGGCCTTGGTGAAACCGTCCAAGTTCCCCTGTTCTTGGGCACCATAAAGAATACGGAGCAGATGTGCTAGATGTACTAAAGATTTATGTCTAACCACTGTGATGTGATGTTGACCTTGACCATGTAGAGGGGCAGGCCAGCGGTTTGTAAAAGCTTCCAGGGCACCTTTCACCTCCTCTAGTTCTTTATTCACCTGGGAAAGTTGGGTAATGAAATGATAAGACATATAGGAAACCATGGACAAGAAAGATGGAGAGATAAGGTGCCTTGTGCAACATGAAGCAGAAAATTTGTCACTTACGCAAGAAAGCAGGTCAGACAGCGCAGGATCCTTCTCCTTCATCATCTCCCTTGACTCAACAAAGGCACGATTAAACAGAAACTCGTAGAAATCAAGGTCTTTCTGTTCTGAATCGCAGTCAAAGTCTTTCCTCAACTTAGTGGCAGCTTCTTCCAACAGCTGAACCACTCCAACTTTTGGCGAGATGCTCTCAAGGATTTCACAAGCGGCTTGCATAGC